>PVKC010009286.1:0-27272 GCA_004027635.1 Crocidura indochinensis
CATATGTAGTGCTGTGAATTAAACCTGATTGGCCACATACAAAGCAAGAACCAAACCTACTGTACTATAATTCCAGCCTCTTGCTTCTTTTTAAATAACTATTTAATAACTATTTAAATAACTATTTGCTATCCTAGTTCTTTATATGCATTTTAGGTAAATATACTTGTATTCTTTTTATTGTTAAGGTAAATAACAGAAAGTAAATCAAATGTAAGTTACACTGATTATAAGTGTGAACAAAAGTTAGTTTCTCTTAAGTTTAGTTTCCTTAGCTGTAAAATAAAGTTCATCCATCATATTTCATTCCCTGTCTACTTAACAATGTAAGCTAAAAGCTATGCAGCGCTGTACATATTCCTCCTGATTAGTTATATTATTTTTTGTGATCAAGACTAGAAACACACTGTTGGCAATCAATTTGAAAAAATAATAGCAGTGGCAAAATGAGTTCAAAGCCTCCAGTGAAAGTACTAAATTATTACTTGCCCACTTCAGAATTGTCCAGTAAAATTCCTATGCATATTTTTCAAAATTCAAGATTCATCTTTAAGTTGTAATTTTTTTAGTAAAATGCAGCATTGTTTATATCCACTTTTGCAAATGTGAAATCACCCCCTTTAACCAATGAAACTGTTTTCCTTTGGAGTTATTTAGATCTTTATATGAAGAGGAGCTTGTGATTTATTTGTTAAAAAGAAATTACCTGAATTAATTCTGTACTTTGCATTAAGATACTTGTCATTTATATTTTACTTTGAAGAAAAATATATAAGAGAAAGTAAGAGGGGCCCGGGAGATAGCATGGAGGTAAGGTGTTTGCCTTTCATGCAAAAGGTCATCGGTTCGAATCCCGGTGCCCCATATGGTCCCCCGTGCCTGCCAGGAGCAATTTCTGAGCATGGAGCCAGGAGTAACCCCTGAGCACTGCCGGGTGTGACCCAAAAAGCCAAACCAAAAAAAAAAAAAAGGGGGGGGGGAAAGTAAGAGCTCATAGACTTAAATTTTCATAGGAGTCTTTTCAATCTAAAGTTTTCTGATCTCAACAACCTTGGATCCAGTTAACAATCCTATGGCACTCACAGGAAAATAGTCAACATATAAATATCAGATGTGTGGACTGAGTTCTAGGTCTGTTGTATACACTAACCTTGCCAGAACCACAACTTTACTTACTTTTGAGGTTTTATTTATTCTAGAATAGAAGGAGAAAGAGGTTGGCAGAGTCAAAACAGCTCAGAAAGACTCATTGACTTCCCTAGAAATATCAATTTGATACCAACTTCTAAGGAGATGATGATATAATAGTGTAAATACTTTAGTTTTCTTATAGACAGAGCTAAAATTTCTCCAAGTATTTACTTTTATTAATAGCAGTTTTGAAATGTTTTGGCTGCTTTTTTTAAGATGGGTAGAAGGGACAGCTACTTAGCAATTAAGACATAAGATGAATGCTTGCAATTCTCATATGTATGCTTCTCACACACGATGCCGTGAGTTCAAGCTCTGGCATCACAAAGAAATATATATATATATATATAAATGAAAATGACAGAAACTCAGCAGAGACTGAACACCACCAAACTGAATCCAAGATATTCATGTACTTCTATCAGCGTGTTATACACGAATGGAGAGGACTTATTTCATATATTTACAAAGTATATAAAAGTTGCCAATGTATATCCTAAATACATATATACGCATACAGTATATTAGAATATTTTATCCCAACTACTCTATTGCATGAATGGCCTTCCCTCCACCATTTTCCCAATGTACCTGGGGTTTTGTTGGCTTGGCATCTCTGCAGAGATTGGTCATAAAGCAGTAAAGTCAGCCAATTGTATGCTGGTGACTTTGGAACTTAGGTGCAGCTGCTGGGACTTTGTCAAAGCAGGAACTTGGTCATCCCCCAACCTCACCACTCCTCCTGAGGGCGCCCTAGAGTTTTCAGTCTAAAGATCCATGTACATGTGAATTTCAGCAGGTTGGTTTGCATCTTTTCTGCGATTAGTTGTGAACCTGAGCTTTTGTTTATATGTCAGTGGTTGTGAGATGACAATCCTTTTTGTTTTATTTTATTCACCATGATTTAAGATTTTACAAAACTGTCAACAGTAGGGTTTTATGTGTACAACATTCTAACACCAATACCCCACCAGATGTTAATTTCCTTCCACAATTGTCTCAGAACCTCTTTCCCCCCACCATGCTCACTACCATGGTAAACTCAGTTCTGTAGACCAATTTTTAGAGTCTTCACTTTAGGCCATTTTTCATTCTCTTCTTTATATCCTACATATGAGAGAGATCATTCTGTGTCTTTCCCTCCTCCTTCTGACTGACTTCACTATTATAATAGTCTCGAAATTCATCTACATAGTGGCAGATTGTATAATTTTTGGGTTTTTTATAGTTGAGTAACATCCCATTGTTTTTTTTACACCACAGTTTCTTTATTCTGTCATCTATTCTTGGACACATGGTTGTTTCCAGATTTGGCTCTTGTGGATAATGCTGCACTGAAGATAGGAGTGTAAATGTCTTTTTGAATAGAATTTTGGGAATTTTGGGATAGGCATTCAGAAGCAGAAATGTTGGGTCATATACTTAGTTTTTGAGAAGTGTCTGTACTATTTTCCAAAAAGGGTTGAATGAACTGATAGAATCTGCCTCCCTCAAAGAGTGTATAGATTTGGGGGGAAACTTTATAATATTTATGTCAATGTAGTGATAGTGTGGGCTATTAACTTTATAATGTTTATTTTCAAAAGCAGTTTATTAATAACAAATAATTAGTAGGCTATAAACTGTTAAATTTGGGGGCCTGAGTGGTCGCGCAGCGATAGGGAGTTTGCCTTGCACAAGCTAACCTATGACAGACTGGTTTGATCCCCTGATGTCCCATATGGTCCCCCAAGCCAGGAGCAATTTCTGAGTGAATAGCTAGGAGTAAACCCTGAGCGTCAATAGGTGTGACCCAAAAACAAACAAAAAGGAAGTCCTGTTAAATTTTGCTTAAATGTCTTTTAAGAAACCAAGTTTTGCATATTTTAGCATACTTCATTCTGGGAAACTAATAACTACTTTACAGAGAAAAAAATTGCCCAAAAAGTAAAATCATCTTTATGCCAGTAAACAATAGTTCCTCAAATGTTGAGATTCACTGGCAAAATCAGCTCCTATGAACTTCAGAGGAACTTTGTTCTCAGATCTTCCCTGTGGGTTACATAGCAGGACAAGATACAGACTGTATTTCCACTAGCTCGTCTACTGGACTCTACTCTGCAGATCGACGGTATTCTAAAAACGAACACATCTGGGAATAGCTCGTTCATGAAACCAACTTTTATTACATAATTTAGTCTTAGATGAATCAAACTCGTTAGAAATTTCATTTTTAAAAAAATCTAAAAACTTACACCCCCAAAATTTTATATTATAGTAAAATGCAGTGCTAAGAGAAAAAAATTCTAAAATCTTTATTTCATTTGAAATCAAGAAAAAATGTTCACCTTAGTGTTTATTTGTAGACTAAATGTTTGAGCTTCAATAGCGTCCTTCTTTTATCACAGTTGCCCTGCTGGTGAGCAGGCCTGCATGCCAGTGCCAAAGGACCTAACACAATTGAAGTTGCACAACAAGAATGTAATAGCAAATCCTCAGGCTATAAAGCAGTGTGGGGCTAACTCAATGTTTGATTGGATGTATATTAGCCATTTTTCTTAAATATTTACTTACTCTTAAAATCATGACAGGAAAAGATTACAAAGTTATTTTTCCTTATAGACTTTCTTTTCCTTTGAAAGTATACTTTTGATTCTCAAGTCAAAATGTATTTCTTTTTATTAGGTAAAGTTGTTGATTATCTCACTCCTTTTTTACCTTAAAATTCACATTAAAATATATATACATATTCTAGAATATTGTGTAAACCATATGTAAAATCTGAGGAAAATGTTTATTAAAAAGTGCCTTGTTAAAATTTGATAAATTAAAAATATATTATCAAAGAAAGCCATTGTTCTATCAGAACTAATTGATGGGTTTAGTCTCTTTATCATGGCCCTGCTGGGCACATTTTTAAACTCTCTAGAGTTCTAGGAACTCCATAAACTAGGGGTGGAAAATGGAATAAGTATTGATTCTGTGACTAAGAAAACAGTTGTATTGGGTTACTTGGTGGTTTTCATTTGTTTGTTGGTTAATTTTCACTTAACAAAAACATTAGTACTTGTCAAGGTGCTGAAAATGAACTGAATTACATGGTAAAAGTCTAGGATTAAGATTGCAGGTGAACTTTGTCCCCCCAAAAAATGCTGCAGTAGATTCCATTTCTAAAATAGTACAATGTAAGAAATGAAAATCTTCAACATCTTTTTCTCTAAATCTTCTTTACAGAATTCTCCCAATAACATGAGCCTGAGTAATCAACCTGGCACTCCAAGGGATGATGGTGAAATGGGGGGAAATTTCTTAAATCCTTTCCAGAGTGAGAGTGTAAGTATTCCCTTACTATATGCAGACTTCGTTTACAAATCTTTTCTACTGCATCACAGTCATTATTTTGCTATTAAACTAGAGTCCAGTAGATTAATCTTCTGAATATTAGAAAAATTTTAATGTTTAGATAAATTTTACTTCAACATTTTACTCTTCAATTCTATGTACACTCTTGAAAAAACAAAAATTATAAAGCTTATTTTTACAAACACTACAGAAGAACACTTAAGTGGGTTGCATATTTGGTAATTTGCACCAATTTTTAAAAAATAATATCTTTAAGCACCATGATTGCAATCATGATTGTAGTTTACACCAATTTTTTGTTACTAATTTTTTTTTATGTCCCTTAAAAACCAAATCTGTACTCACTGCTGTCCGTAAGATTCTTAAACTTGTTTGCCAAGTGTCCATACTTCAGGTCCTAGATCTCATTAGACTGAAGACTAATATTGGTGGTTGTTAACCTGTTGTTTACATTGAGCCTGAGCAGGATACCCAAGTTATGTATTGAATGTGGAATCCTTATAGAGAGTTCTAGAACCTGTATACAGTTCCTTTACTTGTAAACATAGAGGAAGATAGAAGCAAATAATACACAATAAAATGTATTTGTTCTTTTGACAACAATTATGTTCACATATATGAATCAAAACATTATGGCAGGCACTACAGAACAATATGATTTTTTGGAAAAAAAAATTTTTTTGAAAACTTTTTTTTTTTGAAAAAAGTTTCTCAGAACCCGCCCTAGACCTCAT
This sequence comes from Crocidura indochinensis, assembly GCA_004027635.1. Lineage (NCBI taxonomy): Eukaryota > Metazoa > Chordata > Mammalia > Eulipotyphla > Soricidae > Crocidura > Crocidura indochinensis. The sequence continues at coordinate 5,268 of PVKC010009286.1, forward strand.
GAATCAGAACTTTGCAAGTGGAGGGCTGGCCTAGCTTTATGGTGAGGAAACTAGGTTACTATTGCTAAGGCATGCATATTATTCGCAGCCACTCTGTAATAAAGCATAAAGGATTTCAGGCTCCAACTGAATTTTATCTTCTTAGCATATGGCCCCCACATATGTAATGCTGTCATTAAAATGTACTGAGAAAGATATACCAAACTAGTTAGAATAAGAAAATGACCCTGGTGGGAAGCAAGAGAAAAGCCCCTACCAAACAAGACTTCAGACATGTGGTTATAAGAGGGGAGGATGGTGGTTAGAAGGTATAAACTCCAGTTCTAAGATAAACACTAAGGACATAATATCAATATAATGGCTGCAGTGAACACTCCTGGGTGGTATGTAGTGAAGTTGGGAGAGCAAATCCTCAGAGATATCATCAAAAAGGGATTTTTCCCCCTTTTTTTCTTTTGTATGATATCTATATGAGAAGATGGCTTAGTTAAACCTATTGTGGTAATAATTTCACAGTCTATGTAAATCAAACATTCATGCTGTGTGCCTTTAAGCAGACACAGTATGTCATTGTTTCTCAATAATACAGAAATTTTTCTGAAAAAGAAAGCTCTTCATGGAGAACAAGGTGGTAGCTATAATAGGAATTTTCAAACATCTTTGTGCAGCTTAAACACCAACCTCATCCTTTCTCCTCAAGTAGGAGATGCACAAGCTTTTAAAAATAGAGGGGGGAAAAGTCAAGTCCTTTTGTGGTTCTATGCACAGGAAAGAGCAGCTGGAGAGGTGCTTCTCCCAGCCCTGAGACCAGCCCAACCTCACCACCCCAAAGCCCAGGAGAAGGCTCAGACTGCTATGTGCAGCTCACATAAGACAAAAGCCCCCTATAACTTTCCCCTCCCCTTCTCTTGTTCCCACCAGAAAAGTCCCAAAAGGAAAAAAAATAATTGGATGATGTTAAGAAGCTGTAGCAGCCCCCAGGGTGTGGGGGGTGGGGGGCACCCTTGGAAGCAAGTCCACACAAGCTGCTCTGGCCTTTTGTCATCTAGCCAAGGGGTCTGCCTTGCTTTGAATGATGTCATTGTTATCTGTGGCTTTCTCTATCACACCACATCCCGGTTTTATTTAGACCTCTGTAAAAGATCAAGAAATGAGAGGAGAGAGAAGACAAAAGTGATTCAGTGCTGACAAATGTTAAGTCTCGAAGTAAAGGGCCTGTGTAGGTCCAGTAAGTTCACATCACTATAATCAAGAAAAAAACTATGAAGTAAATTCAAGAAGGGAACATTTTCTGACGAGGGAATATGAAGCCTAGTATATGTTAACTCCAAAAAGCATGTACTTTTTGAGCTGTCTGCCTTTTGAGGCTGTGTTCTTCTTGAAGTTAAACCACAGGAGACTGAGGGGAGTGAACATGTACTGAGCACCTTTTATATACGAGACACTAACTGAGTCACTCTATATATGTGACTTCCTTTAATTGTTAGAAATATAAACCAGCCCAACATGAAGTCATAGACCTTGCAAGGACAACATACTTGTCACTGGAAAGTGAATCAGAAAAGGTTTCTCTGTTCAGTCTCTATCTTGATTTGTGGGAAATTTTTTCCCCAAATTGTAAACAAGGCCTTTATTTCAAGAAACAAAAATGCCCCCTAGTGTTCAAATCCTATAAAATATTTGTTTTGAAAATAACAGATTATAAATAAGCTTAACACAGACGTGTTTTTTTTTGCATCTCAAGTAAACAGTCTTAGTTCGTGAAATAATGTAGCAGAAAGTTTTCTCCTTGAATGACATTGAATTACTTTCAGTTGAGTAATGATGTTAGAATCATTAAATAAAATAGGAATTATAAACATATTAGATAATATCATCTCACCTGACCCTACTGCCTATTGTCCAGTTATTAATGAAATTAAAAATACCTAGCTTTTAGTCCTTTCAGCATTCAATTTATTTCATACTATTTCAGTTCAAAGTAGCTGCATTATGCTTTTTTTTAAATAAGGCCAAAGTGGACAGGGTTCTTGCTTTGTACACAGCCGACCAGGGTTCAATCCCCAGCACCATATGTGGTTGGTTCCTTGAATCACACCACAGTAGTGATTTCTGAATGCAGAGCCAGGATTAAACAGAGCACTGTTGAGTATGTCTCCAATTTTTTTTTAATGGAAAGAAACTAATGTTATTTAGAAAGGGAATGAGATTGGAAAGATTCTTTTCTTGTTTGTTTGGTTTTGGGGCCACACCCTGTGATAATCAGGGATTACTCCTGGCTATGCTCTCAGAAATCGCTCCTGGCTCGGAGGACCATATAGGACACCGGGATCAAACCCAGTCAGTCATGTGCAAGGCAAACACCCTACCACTGTGCTGTTGCTCCAGCCCCTAAAGATATTCTTGAAGTATATAAAAAGGAGATTGGGCACATTGGAGATTTAATGCCTTCATCTCTGCTGGAGCTCTAGTTATGAATGGGATAGAGTATGGAAGAAAACACAAATTCTCTGGTTTATATCAAGGCAAGCTGTCTCAAAATATAGTTTGCATTAAAAATGGTAAAATGTTAGTATATATTTTAAAATGTACTTCTCAGATTTACCTTATTTTTCCTTCTGCTACGCTCTGCAGTAATGTTGTCAGCCACTTTGTACGAGTCATTTTATCATCTGATCGAAGAGAAACCAGACTTACAGAATAAGAATAGGCTCAGACAGGGCAACTTGATCTCACCTCATTTTGGCACAAGCATTTCTATATGTTATCACATATTGATGTAGCAGTACAGCAGGAACATCACAGTGTGGTCTCAGGGTAGTACACCATGAATATTTTATGTCTTTAAATCCGATACCCCATTTAACACCTACTCTTCCTTTACTTCTGGAAAACTGTAAGCTAGTCTCTTTTTTGAAGAATCATAATCTATAGCAAAATTTTTGTTTACTTGTACATTATCTGACTTCTCCTAGATTGTGTGTGTGTGTGTGTGTGTGTGTGTGATTTCCCTTAATTCAACTTAGTTGAACAGTTTTAATCAAAACAGCAGTTCTCTGTGTTGGTGCAAATAGCATATTGTTTGTATGGACACTTGGGCATAACTATAGTATATTTTATTGTACAAGTATACTTAGATCACTTAACAAGTACTTGCAAAATTAAGCTAAACTTTATGAGATGTTTGCCAACTTTTCTAAGTTGTATTTCTTTCTGAGTCTGATCCCAAGTTTCTCACTTATTAAGCCTTACTTTTCAGGTTTAGCTTGCTCTTAAATTCTCCATGAGTTTGTAAAGTTTTCTTCTTTTCATTGACTCACATGTAATCTGATTTACATTGTAATTATAGGTTAAAAATTGTATTTGCAAGTGTTGGAACAATCAACAAATTTTCTTTATAATAGATTAAATGATACCCATAAGTTTACATACATGTGTCTCTTGATTTATGAATTAACTAAAAGTTTTCATAAAAATGTTGAAAATAATTTTAAATTTCATTACTCAGGGAGTGTATTATATGAAATGGTCCTTGTAACTTATTTTGTCTTCCCTCCAGGATATTTCCTTTGAAACATTTTTTATGTAGACACTGTTATTCACAAAATTTTTAATAATAGAGTTTTAGGATTCAATGATCTAACACTAAAACCACCACCAGTGCCAGTATCCCTTCACCAAGTTTCCCTTCCTCTTCCCCCTCATTCCTTAGCAGACTCATTTGCTTTAATATTTACTTGTTATATGTGACAGTAGAGATGACTCTTACAGTTCCGTGTACATCAAAGGTGAATGCACTTATTTTGCATCACTAAAATATCCAAGACCTTTGAACAATGAAATCCTTTTTCATATGGCTTTTAGGTTGTTGGCATGGTACATTCTGTGTCTTAAAATAATTGGTAAACTATATCTGCAGCCCAAAAGGAATACCTTTTCTATGCTAGTCCTTAAAGATATTTATCTTATCCATAAATAAATTAAAAATAAATAGATGCTTCACATTTATGTTTTAATGCCAGTGCTGGAAAATTATTCCTGGAAGCACACTAGAAACCATGTGGTGCCAGGGATCCAACCTGGGGCTCAAAGTACAAAGCTTTGTCTCAGAGTTTTGAACTAACTCTCTCACTCTTTTCCTCTTTCTCTTTTTCTCTCACTCTCTTTTTCTTTCTCTTTCTCTCTCTCTATCACACACACATATTGCATTTTAATCTGAAACACTCTTCTTCTGGAGACTCAGACTATTTTTGAGTTGGAGGTTCCCTTCCCATCCCATATATCTAGATGTGCTTTTCAAAAGAATCTACCTAGTACAAGGGAACATTGAAGTGACATTACATTCTAATATCCCACAGCACTCCCATCATTTCATGTGTTTAGTAGCTATCATGCTGGGCCCCAGATTGTAGACTGTGTCTGCCCTCTGGAACAGGTCTCTCACTCAGAACTTTCCTGATGTAGTCTGTTCCTCAGGATGAGGAGGGCAGATTGATCCCATCACAAAAATTTTCTTGTTAGTCTTGAAATCATTCTGAGACCACATTTCCAAAGTGTTACCATCTTGTCTTTTATCTGTTGTCAGCTTCATCAAATGACATGTGACATGTGAAAGTGATGTTCATACTTCCTCCCCAGCTGACTGAATTGAAGTAAAGCCACCCTTTCTGCACCTGTGCCCCAAGACCTTTCCTCACTGGCCCATAACTCAGCACTTAGAACCAATGGGATAGTACCAGTAGTTTTCATCCTTTCTATCCCATTAGCCACAGAGCAGACAGAGGTTGAAGACCACTGTGCTGTAATTTGACCTTTAAATTCCTTAAATGCTTAAAGATCTGCTGAAGAAAATCTAGGAATTTAAAATTTTGTTTTTGTTCTTTTTTCTCATTTACTTTCTATGGTTAGTCTAATGTTTACTAAGCATTTCTGTATATTCAATCCATATCTGGCTTTATGAGTTTTCCGTTTTTTTTCCTCCTCAAACCCGCCTAAAAATAGAAAAAATAGAAACTGCTATTAAACTGCCATTTCATAGGTGAGGCAACTTAAGCCTCGGGTACGGGCTTAGGGAAAGAGGTGCAGGTAAACACCTCAGTTCCACAGCAAACACTATCCCGTCCTGCTCTGTTTCATTATTACTCCAGGTCAGACCAAAGTTTTCCAGTTAAAAGTACTCACAAAACCAGAACCTGGTGGATGATGACATGGTTGAAAATGACTTAGAACCCCAGGGAAAGATGGGATGAATTTCTTACTTCTAGAGGAAAGAGTGAATTCAGGGATAGGTCAACTGTATAGAAATTTACTGTCAATATTTTCTGAAGTAAAAAAGTTATGTATGGAAAAGTGTAAGATATTGGAATATACAGTTACTACTGTTTACATAGAACAGTGAGTGCCTATAAGAAGATGGCTGTTAAAATGTGGTTCTTCTCTCTTTCTAGTACTCCCCAAGCATGACAATGAGTGTGTGAGCCATTACCAAGTCTCCTCATGAAAACCACAGTGAGTCAGCCCTTCACAGAACTCCTCCGGAAGAAAATTATTCATCACAGTGTACAGTTATACGAAGGAATCTCAGTTACACCAAACCAACCTTTTTATTTCCTGCTCTCTCCCCTATTTTGTGAAGAAAGCGGGTCCAAATGTGATTCAAACAACTGTACGGAGCGGCATATTAGAATTGCCCTAAACTGAACTGCAAATAATTATCTGTGTATGTATAAGTGTGGGGCAGACAGTATATTGTATGTATGTATGTTAATGAACATATGCCATACATATACTGACCCACAGGACATTGTAAAATATTTCCACATGACATCTTAAGTAGAAGTAAGTAGGGACTTTTATTCCATCCTTTTTTTCACGTTTACATTTTAATTATTAAAGTTGCTCCTGCCCCTCCCTGAACTATTTTGTGCTGTGTATATCACTGCTTTATATAAGTTATTTTTTAAGGTGAACTCAGATGTTATGGTTTTGTAAATGTCTGCAATCATGGATAGGAATAAAATCGCTTATTTGAGAGCTTTCATTAAATTGGTCTGATGCAAGTTATCCTGTGAATCACGAAGTATACTATCTCAGAAAAAAGGAAAGTGTGTCTTCATTTTTATGTCAAATCAAACACCTTCTATCTTCAATGGAAAGTTTTCTTGTACTTGTTATTTAGAAGAAAGTAATTTCAAAATCCACAAAAGCTCAACACAATGAATTTCTGCAATAACTGTTATGGAGGTTTTGTTCTAGATAATATAGAAAATCACTTATTAGTCCCAATTTCTTCAATCACAGCAATAAAATGACAGGGTCATCATTTGTAGTAATGTATCTTCTCTTTGACAATACTGTACAGAAGGGAAAAATTCACTCACATTTGTCACTTCTCACTTGGAAGACTAGCACTAAATTTTGAAGAATATGCTAATGTATAAATCTGATTTTTATTTAGACATCCAGTGAAAACTTCCACATAGGTTTTGAAAAGAAGATACACTCAACTGATTGGGACCTTCAACACAGAGTGTTTACTATTCTAGGGTTCGCTGGGTGTTGCTTTTTTCTCTCCAGGTGTCATGCTAGCAGCAACACTGGTGATCATTCCTAGTTCTTTCTAGTTACACCTGCTGTGATTCCAATATGCAGGACTTTTATTTAGAGAAAAATCATCTATAGTAATTTTGTTATCTAGTCATTAACCTCAGCAACCTAAATCTACATTATTTCATTATTAGGATAAAAAGCAAATGTTAAGATCAAATGTTTCTTGAGGGGAGCAACACCTGGATGTACACAGGTGTATGGTCTATGCTCAAGTATCACTCCTAATGTTGCCTGGGGAACTGAATATGCAGTGTCAGTGACTGAATCCAGGTTGATCACAAGCAAGCAAGTACTTGATTCCTGTACCACCTCTCTATTCTCCAAGAAACTTTTTACAAGGCACTTTCATCATAAAGTAACTAGCTTTGGATTCTTGTAGGTCTCTGTATTTTTTTTATTTTAATTATACATACATACACTGAAATCATGAAAGAATGATGTGGATTTGGAGAGAGAAATGAACAAATCAAGGGCTTGATTCACATGCAAAAAGCTTCCGTTTGATCTCCAGCTCTGCAACATTCTTGGGAGTGAGAGCTGGATGAAATATGACCCCCAACTCAAAACATAAAGGAAAAGGAAAACATTTTGTAAATATGAAGACTTATATTTTTAGACTTGTGAGATCCTTTCTGTTAAAATAGTGACACAATTGGGGTCGGAACAGTAGTAGGTAGGATGCTTGCCTTACGTGCAGCCAACGTGGTTCTATTCCTGACACTCCATATGGTTCCCTTAGCACCTCTTGGAGTAATTCTTGAGTGCAGAGGCAGGAATAACCCATAAGCACAACCAGATGTGAATCAAAACATTATGACATAATTGACCTCCAATAAATACTAATTCTATACTCAAACTCCAGACACTGAAAATCAATGGTTTAATTTCAGGTAAGAGGAATCTTTCTGTAGACTTAAGATCATAAAGTGAAATTTTAGCAATATATTTTCTCTGAAAATTAGAATTATTTGTACCTTTGAAAATAAGAATTTTTTTTTCCTTACACATAACAGCAATGCTGGGCAGAACTGCTGAGGTGGAAAGAAAAGGATTCAGTATTAAATTTGTTCCATCTTAAATTCTAATCAAACAAGTTACCATTAATGACATAGAACATAGGAACCAAAAAGTGCACACTGGGAAACAGTTTCAAGCTTTAAGCTGCAAATTCTTAACCAAAAAATTTTAAAGGAAGAGGTCTTTTTTGTTAGGCCTTATTAGCCTGAAAATTCTTTCAATATGCAAAAGACATAACTTTACCGAGAATAATTTTGCTTTGATTTGGGTCGACAGCCAGCAATGTTCAAGGGTAAATACAAGAGAAAGCTGGCTCTGTACTCAGAAATTACTCTTAGAGATGCTCAGGGTACCATATGAGTGCTGAGGATTGAACCAGGTTTAGCCGTGTGCAAGGCAAATGCCCCCTACCCGGTGTACTATTGCTCCAGCCCCTAACAAGAATAATTTAAATTGCTTTTTTTATGAAAACTGTAAACTTTCACCATCATGTGATTAAGGTTAGCTTAAAATGGCTGTAATTTCCAGGCATTTTGTTCACTTCATTGTTATAGATGATTAATTGGTTTTCTTTCTAAGAGGTATTTTTTATTGCCACAAGAAATTATGATTATGATTTTACTTGCTCTATTGTGGGAAGTAATAGTGGAATACAAATGAGCATAGTAAGTTTCATTTCTAACCTACTTGGTTAAAAATGTCAAATCTGAAGCTTTTCAAGGTTTAGAAATAAACCCATCATAAGTCTATTTATCTCTTAATGTCCAGATTAAAAATTGCATTCATGATTCCTGAAATCATTAAAAATAGAATTTTAGAATAAACCCCTATTCAAGGAATCATAAAATAAGGAAACATAATTTTAACTTCAAATAATTTTCCAGTGAACAAATTAAAGGAGAGTGTTTCATTAATTTATTTTTATTTAAGTTTTGAATCATTTAAACCTCTCTTCTCATGCAAAAAGATAATTGAACTTTTTCATCTCCTTACTTCCATCTTCACTCATATATTTGTATTGGACTTGATACCCTCCTATTCCTGAATTATTTTTACACATTTCACCTCATCAAAATAGTATTGGCCATTCTTGCCAGCATCAACTATGTCAAATATACCTTTATAAAATGTTACTATAACTGGTGAAAATGTTAACTTTGAATACTCTGCATTCTGCCAACTTGCTACAGGTGAAAGACTTGCTAATATCTTGGTAGAATGTATATGTTCTTACTTTCTTTGAGCAAAGTTGTTTATAGCAATGAAGGCTAGGGAATGCCTTGATCTGCCAATGCCCCACACATTTGATGGATGACTCTTCATGCTCTCATAACAATGAGAGCCCCAGATTAAAATTCAATGTTAATGTACAGTAACTACATAACTAAAACTCCGAGGTTCAGCTGCTCTATTTCTCAAAGATGAACAAATCACTGAACTCTAGAAAATTTCCCCTAGGAATAAAATAAACATTCATTTCGATTTTTAGGGTTTCCGACATTAGCCGAACTCCATTGCATTTCATAGAAGATTTGATTGGCACTCTTCCTGTCGTAATGAAAGCTATAAATGAAAATAATTCATGGGTGGACATGAAAAAGCTGGCCATGTCTCCACACGTGCTTTTACCACAGATTTCTAGAAATGTCAGGAGAGTATTCAGAACTGCTGCCTTGGCAAAATTTACCTATCTTTAATAATGTCATGCTCAGATTGACTTCTTTTAGAGTTTTGTCCATGCTCCCCTCCCAATCCTGAGACCCTTCAGAAGAAATAATGGACTGTGAGCTACAGAGATAGTGCAGGGGCTAGGGTATATGTAGGTTTGATCCTGGGTACCCAATATGATCCTCCCAAGCCCAACCATGAGTGATTTCTGAGCACAGATTAAACTCGGAGGACAGTGAGGTGTGACACAAACCTCACCCACTACTACTCAAAATGAAATAACAGACATATAAGTTTTACATTTTTGACACAATTTTCACCTCATATAGTAATACAACAAATAATTTTCTGGGTAAAAGTATTTACAACATCCTTTTTGAGTTGTCACTGTCATTAGAAACAGGGTCACAAATAATGACTTTGAATGACATTATACTAGTTTGAAACTCGTCCTCACTTCATTTTAATATTTTATGTTTAATTTTTCCTTAAAAAGTCTTAATTGAGGGCCAGAGCAATAGCACATTGGGCAAAACATTTGCCTTATATTTGTCCAACCCAGTTTCAATCCCCAGCATTCAAAAATTGTCCCTAAACTTGCCAGGAATAATTTCTGAGAGCAGAGCCAGAAGTAACCCCTGAGCACCACCGGATATGGCCCCAAACCAAAAGAAAAAGTGTACTGGATATAAACAACTTATAAATGGTTATCATAAAGGGAAAAGTCCTATTCAAAGTTGAAGTTAGGGGAGATATGTACATTTGTCAATAGTTGCTTTTCTAGGAACTGAAGCAATAGTGAAGTAAGTAGGGCATTTGCCTTGCTTACAGCTGACCCAGGTTCAATTCCTGGCACCGTATCAGGGGTCTTCAAACTACAGCCTGTGGACAACATACTGTATTTGTTCCGTTTTTGTTTCTTCATTTCAAACTAAGATACATGCAGTGTGCATAGAAATTTGTTCGTAGTTTTTGTATTTACTATAGTCTGGCCTCCAACAATCTGAGGGACAGTGAACTGGCCCCCTGTTTAAAAAGTTTGAGGATAGTCCCCTAAACCTTCCAGGAGTGATTTCTGGTCACAATGCCAGGAGTGGCCCCAGTCTCTCTCCAAAAAGAGTGGCCTTTTCTTTTTATAATGGCTTTGGTAGTTAATTTCTTGTTTGCTGTGAGGAAAGAACTGGAGTTGGATTAAAAAAAGTGGTCTTCAATTATGGGCGTGGATAAAGGTTCCCTAGATTTCTGAAGCACAAGCGTGGTATATACTGAAAAATCTGGTTAACTGTTAATACACTTAATTCCCTTCTACACACTGAACGCGTATGTGCACATCTGTGTGTCGGTAGTATAAAGTTTTCTAACAAAAAATTCCTACTATGATTTGTTATGTAATAACAAATAGTAAACAAATCTCTAGTTGCCTTTTATTCCAATGGGAAAACTGATAGTTGATCAACTGATTTGGGGTGGAAAGTAATACAACACTTAGAAGATGAATTTACATGCCTCTTGGATGGAAGAAGTAATAAAGTACATAGAAGATGAATTCATATACCCCTTGGTTAGACTACATATACCCTGTTTATAATGTCTCTGCAGCTAAAGGTAAGACCAAATATCAATCACTTCACTGATCTAACCAGGAATAGCACAATCATTATATTTTTATGTAAACATTTGTTTACAATAAATTGAACTGAGATGATTTTGCAAAATGTGTGGACTGTATCCATAAATTTAACTTATTGAAAGAGATAACCAACATGTTGACTGGAAAAAATTTGGATTCTTTTTTGTTAGTTTCCTAAATTATATTCCACAAAGCAATTCAAAATTGAATGCCTCCTAAGGAGAACTTCCTGTTATGTTCCACCTGTTAGTATAATTGGGTGTTTCTAAATAGAAAATAATTACTTTCTATAAGCAATTTGATATGAATATTTTTGCCATCTACATCTCTATAACTAAAACTACTACATTAAAATGATAATATTTAACTGGAAAAATATGTATAGAACTAGTTTGTCTCATACACCCTCCACTTTTACATCTCTATAACTAAAACTACTACATTAAAATGATAATATTTAACTGGAAAAATATGTATAGAACTAGTTTGTCTCATACACCCTCCACTTTTACTGTCCTTAAAATAAAATTTGACACCTTTTGATTAAACTAATTATTAACAATGTTATTCTATGTTAATAGAAATACTTAACATTTTTTAACGAGCTTAACTATTAAAAACATAGTAAAGGTGAGTGTCAAAAGTCCCAGTCAAAAATAAAAATAAAAAGGGAATCCCACTTTCCCTTTTACATTGCCTTAGTATATTGCTACAAAGTGAAATTTGGATCCTCATGATACAAATGTTGTGAATTAAATTTTCATTGTGTCTTGGTTTAAATTGCCCAGTAGGATGCAATTCACCATTTATTTGTTAGAAAACAACACTTCAGTTAACATATATTAAAAACAGATCTACTTTAAATTAGCAATGTCTTTTAAATTATATGACTTTCTATCAGATCACATTTTGGATCTGTACACTTTCTTTACAACAAGACAAAACCTAATACAAACTATATGTTAGAATAATAGGGCCAGAGCAGTGGCGCAAGTGGTAAGACGTCTGCCCACCTGTGCTAGCCTAGGTTAGATTCCTCGGCATCCCATATTGTCCCCCAAGCCAGGAGCGATTTCTGAGTGCATAGCCAGGAGTAATTCCTGAGCATCACCAGGTGTAACTCAAAAACCAAAATAAATAAATAAATAAATAAATTTTAAACATGCTATTTAAATTATGGAATATAGCAGTCTATAAATTTAATTATTTACTAATGATAGCAGCCACTCTGTTATCTTTAAATTTTAATATTTTTACCACATAATATATTGCCTATAATGTCTTCCTTTCAAAACAGTATTATTTAGAAGGTTTTTGATAAATGTATACTTAGGTATAAATATGATTTTAATCTGGAGTAAGTTAATTATCAACTACTTTTTTTTTTTTTTTTGGTTTTTGGGTCACACCCAGCAGTGCTCAGGGGTTACTCTTGGCTCCATGCTCAGAAATTGCTCCTGGCAGGCACAGGGGACCATATGGGGCACCGGGATTCAAACCGATGACCTTTTGCATGAAAGGCAAATGCCTTACCTTCAAGCTATCTCCCGGGCCCTAATCAACTACTTTTAATTCAATGATGGCCAACAGGTACCTGACACATTTTGTATATGTTCCTGTGAGTGCATTTTTACATTTAATATCAAGTTAGTATATCATTCCATTTTTACATAAATACAAGTTATTCATGTAATTGGAAAAGTTTCCATACAAGTGTACATAAAACGTTCATAATATGGCACATGGTTTCACACTTAACTTTTAAAATACCACTTTGCACTTCTAATTTATACTCTTTCATTTCTAGACTTTGTTACTTATGGAATAAGTAAAATAATTAAGTAAAGCATACATGCTTTCTGAATGTTAAATCAAAAACATAACAATAGTACATACCTATGTATCTAATATATTTAGACATGCCCTTCATAAAAACGAGAAGTCTTGGCTGGAGACAGTCCAAAGCTTAAGGCACTTGCTTGCATGTCATTGTGGTCACAACCCTCACCCAATATCAGGCACCACATAAGTCAAGGCCCTGAGCACAGAGCCAGGAGTAGCCCTCCTTTAAAAAATATCTTGAGGCATTCTCTCTTAATTTCTGTCCGTATGAGGCAAGGGTGTATGGAGATGCCTTCATGGGGGGAGGATAAGTTTTTGAAGAATACAGAAAATGGACTTTCTTGTGAGGTTCTGGAGGGGAAAAAAGGAAAAGCATTTGAATTTTTGAAAATAAAAAGTAATGAATAAAAGGTTGACATCTTGTTCCAAATAGGAACAGGGAATCAGAGCAATTATACAGATAATTTAAGCAAAACTGTACTTTTTGATTATTAATCTATCTGGTGAGTCATACAAATGGATTCTTTAGTTCATTGAGAACATTTGCCCAGATAAAAATTCTAAAGGAGACTAAGCACTTTACAGGTCAGTATAGGAGTTAGTATAGAAGGAAAATTGGAAATTGTGATTAAGAATTCATCCAAATTAGAGAGAAAGAGCTCAGTACATTGAGTGCATGTTGTACGTGTGGGAGGACCCTTCAGTCCCCATAATCTCACGAGGACAAAGCTGGAAGTAATCTGAGAGCATTTCTGAGTATGACCAAAAAAATTCCTCAACTACCAATGAAAATATGTTATTTTTCCAATAAACTCTTAAATACTGCAAATTATTGCAACTTCTGGCACTACTGTTTTGATCTAAATGCAGCCTCCTAGTTGGTGATGCAACACCTTTGTTTCTAATGATTAACAAAGAAATTAACCAGTAATCTGTCAGGGTGTATTGGTGTTTTGGAAAAAGAAAGGAGGTAGCAAGGTAAATGATTTTAAAGTTCCTGAGTTTAAAGCAGACATACACATGAAACAGGCATGTTTCAGGAATTTACTCCAGCTATTTATAAAATTATTATTAGTTGTAGTACCATCATGAAGATACAGGAGAAAATAAGTTAAAGCCAACAAGATTTATTTTATTTTCCCTCAACACCTATGAATGACAGAAACAATGTTCCAAATGAAGGAAAAGTATTCCATACCAAGCCCCAAGTTGAAAGCATAATCAAGCAGCCTAATAGTTTTGTGGTCTCTTAACAAGGATTAACAATGAAGTAAAGAAATTCCAGATATGATCTATATTTAATTGGTGATAAATACAATGCCACTTCTTGAAACCCTAGAACCTATAGATCAGGGGTCCTCAAACTTTTTAAACAGGGACCCAGTTCACTGTCCCTCAGACCATTGGAGGGCCAGACTATAGTAAAAACAAAAATTACGAGCAAAACGGGAACAAATACAATATGTGGCCCGCGGGCCGTAGTTTGAGGACCACTGCTATAGACATTGTACACTTAAATGTTTAGTTGTGTCATTCAATTTTCAGAGATTCTCCTACAAGGTATTTTCTTGGCCATAAATGCATCTAGCAGTGGATAATGAATTCGGATTTTCCTCACAAAATTCTGCTAGTATTTCTAAGATATCTTTCTACTATACCAAACAATAACCAATTCTTTTTGTTGTTGTTGTTGTTGTTGTTTTTGGGTCACACCCAGCAGCGCTCAGCACTCTACGCTCAAAAATTGCTCCTGGCAATGTCGGGGGAATCATAGGGGATGCAGGGATTCGAACCACCATCCTTCCGCATGCAAGGCAAACGCCCTACCTCCGTACTATCTTTCTGGCCCAATATCCAATTCTTAATGTTGATTTTTCATGTTTAAATTTTAATTATTGCTAAATATGCCATGTAAAAAGTCATCACAATCATCTCAGGCTCTTATTAAAAATAGTAATCTTGCTAGAAGATTGTCCAGTGAAGTTCACGTTTTGGGATCAAGTCTTCATGATCCAAATCTCTGTATAACTGTACATCATAAGTACTTCTGAAGCAAATCTTAAATCATCTCAGAGGAGGAAGTCTAACGCATGGTGAACTGGCACCTGTGGACTGGTGTAACTCCACCTCGGGTTACAGGTAACTACCTGAAGACCCACCCATTTATGGGAGGAGTCTTGGGCGAATATGACCTGTAACTTTACCTGCAAGACCCCGCCCATTTTCTGGGAGGGGTCTGGGAAAGGTTAGATAAGGGTTTGTCCAGTTAAGGTCTTTTGGCCTTTTGCCAGCTTAGAGAGGTATGAGGAAAAGACATAGCCAGACAAGTTAAGACGCAGGGCAAGCTAAGGATAGCATGCATAAATGGTTGAGATTGACCACACGTGTGGTAGATAGGGCATGATAATGTTGATGCTTCCTGAAGCCTCCCTGTAAGTGAGACTTCTTTCCACCATTCACCTAAACCTGGGACCCGCAAGTGAAGGGGGTTGCGGAGCCACGTGGCCAGGGATGGCAGAGAAAGGCCTCCATTTCCATCCACCATCCAAGTCCATCCTCAGGGCTGTAAATCTACAAACTGGCACCTGTCCTGCATATGGATCCACAGAATGGCATAACCAAGGCATAACCATGGTTTTCGACCTTTCTTCACCTCCAGATCTATCTGTGAACTGGTGGTTGAAGGATGACAATCAATATATAGTGACTACGTAGAGTCTCTTAATTTCATTTCTATGTTGATTTAAAACCTCATTAGTTTAGGAAAAAATTTAGTACATACTTCAATTTCTAGAAAATATTTCCACAATGTGTCTAAACAAAGAAGAAGCACATATACATAAAGATAAGTAATATCAACATATTTTCAACTAACTAAATATTTGGTTTAGTTCTGGTTATAGATAGTTCAGAAAGTATGAAATATGGAAAATATGTGTTCCCTAGTTAAAATAAAATATCATTATGATTTATTTGGGGTATCATTTTATATTTACTAAGACTCAAGCTCTAGTACTGAGCATCAATACCTGGAGAGATGGTAGAGCAGTGAAAGTGCTTGCAACCTAGGGTCTTGTACAATTCCCAGCATTTCATGGTCTCCCAAGACTGCCAGAAGTGATCCTAAACACAGAGCTGAGAGTAACCTCCCTTCCAGGATAACCAGGAGTTGCCCAAGAACTCCCCAACAAAATGTTGGAGATTCTGGTCACCTCACTCAAATGTTAAAGTGGCACATGAAATGTATAAACCCATCTAACTGAAGGGGTGATTAAATTAGGTATCTTTACCTCTGAAGTGGCACAGACTGATGCCTTTCCTGCTAGAAATTTGGCATCTATTAAGATGATTGTATAAGCCTTCATTTTGATAACTTAATAGCAACTGCTACATCAACTTTAAAAATTAAGATACATAACGTTAACTCAGCCTAGTATGAGGTGTTCTTCCTGATTAAGATTAACATATAGGGGGCCAGAGAGATAGCACAGCGGTAAGACATTTGCCTTGCACGCAGAAGGATGATGGTTCGAATCCCGGCATTCCGTATGGTCCCCCGAGCCTGTCAGGGGCAATTTCTGAGCATAGAGCCAGGAATAGCCTCTGAGCGCTGTAGGTGTGACCCAAAAACAAAACAAAACAAAAAAGATTAACATATATATAAGAGGTCCTGAAACTTAATTTTTCCTTTTTAGGGAAAATAACCACTCAGCACCCCCTCAAGATCTACCTTCTTTAAATGAACAAAGTGACCCCCAATTGCATCTGAGACTACTACTTCATCTCCATCCACCATCCCTGGACTGTACTAGTGCTCTGCCCAAAAGAGTGGTATCAGCCACTTTGGGAAAATAAACTATATACATTTTATATTGCAGATTCTTTTGTGATTCTGTGAGCCAAAAGTAAGCTACATTATTCCAACTGTTTTCACAATTGATCCACACCTCTTCATATAGTCCCACAAACACTACCAGGGAGTTATCCCTGAACACAGAACCTAAGTCCAGTATAGCCTACTGGACCCCAAAACAAAACAAATATAAAACTTCAATTATATTTCTGGTTTTATCCACTAAAAATATGTATAACTGCAACTATTTAAATAATTATTTGCTCAATCTTAAGCATTTAAATTCCAAAGTAATTTTGGCCTTCAAATTAGTGTGTCAGTACAAAGATTTATATTTTTTGTTTGTTTCTGTTTTTGACTTCGGGCCACCCCCAGTAGTGCTCACAGGTGCTTATTGGCTCTGCACTCAGAGAATCAATCCTGGCAGACTCTGGAACCATATGGAATGCCAGGAACTGAACCCTAGTTGTCCATGTACAAGGCAAGTCCCCTATGCCCTACTATTGCTCCAGCCTTTATTATTATTTTTAAAATTCAAACTCCTTAAATGTTTGTTTATTTAAGAGATTACATTTTTATATTATTATTTACATAAGTAAGATTTTTAAAAATTATTCTATCATTTGCACATGTGTGTGCTCAGAATATGTTTAAAGTCCAAGACATTCCTTAGTTATTTTGTATAACTTTTTATTTTCAGTGAATGTGTTAAGAGCATATTTAAAATGTTTTTAGATTCCGGGGTCTCAAACTCAATTTACCTGGGGGCCGCAGGAGGCAAAGTCGGGGTGATCCTTGAGTGCAAAGTCAGTAGTAAGCCTTGAACATTGGGCAGTTGACCCAAACAACTAAAACAAAACAAGATTCCTTTAGGGCAGGGCCACAAAACGTCATATGGAAGGCCACAAACAGCCTGCAGGTCAGAGTTTGAGACCCCTGGGAGACATTAAACTAATCTTGTTTCTTTTTTTTTATTGATGGTGCCTTTATTTCTTTAACTTTTTTTTATTTAAACATCTTGATTACAAATATGCTTGTGATTAGGTTTCAGTCATGTAAAGAACACTCCCCTTCACCAGTGCAACATTCCCACCACCAATGTCCCAACTCTCCCTCCATCCCACCCCACACCCACCTGTACTCCAAGACAGGCTTTCCAGTTCCCTCATTCATTCACATGGTTATGGTAGTTCTCAGTGTAGTTATTTCTATAACTGCACTCACCACTCTTTGTGGTGAGCTTCATGAAGTGAGCTGGAAGTTCCAGCCCTCCTCTCATTGTCTCAGGATTGTTGCAAAAATAACTTTTATTTTCTTAAAACCCATAAATGAGTGAAACTATTCTGCATTTCTCTCTCCCTCTGACTTATTTAACTCAGCATGATAGATTCCACATGCATCAATGTATAGGAAAATTTCATGACTTCATCTCTCCTGACGGCTGCATAATATTCCATTGTGTATATGTTCCACAGTTTCTTTAGCCATTGATCTGTTGAAAAGCATCTTGTTTCCAGAGCCTGGCTATTGTGAATAGTGCTGCAATAAATAAAGATGTGGGGAAGGAATTTTTGTATTGTATTCTTGTGTTCCTAGGGTAGATCCCTAATAGTGGAATAGCTGGGTCAAATGGGAGCTCAATTTCCAGTTTCTGGAGGAATTTCCATATTGCTTTCCATAGAGGTTGGACTAGACGGCATTTCCACCAGCAGTGTATAAGAGTTCCTTTCTCTCCACATCCCGGGCAGCACTGATTGTTCTCGTTCTTTGTGATGTGTGCTAATCTCTGTGGTGTGAGATGGTATCTCATCATTGTTTTGATTTGCATCTCCCTGATGATTAGTGATGAGGAGCATTTTTTCATGTGCCTTTTGGCCATTTGTATTTCTTCTTTGTCAAAGTGTCTGTCCTTTTCTTCTCCACATTTTTTGAGGGGATTAGATGTTTTTTCTTGTAAAGTTCTATCAGTGCCTTATATATTTTGGAGATTAGCCCCTTATCTGATGGATATTGGGTGAATAGTTTCTCCCACTCAGTGGGTGGCTCTTGTATTCTGGGCACTATTTCTTTTGAGGTGCAGAAACTTCTCAGCTTAATGTTTTTAAGCTTTCCCAAATCAGCTTTCCCCAACTTTAAACTGTACTACAAAGCAATAGTTATCAAAACAGCATGGTATTGGAGTAAAGACAGACCCTCAGATCAGTGGAATAGTCTTGAGTTCTCAGACATTGTCCCCCAGACATACAAGCACCTAATTTTTGACAAAGGAGCAAGAAATCCTAAGAGGAGCAGGGAAAACCTCTTCAAAAAGTGGTGCTGGCAGAACTGGTTAGCCACTTGCAAAAAAGCGAACATAGACCCCCAGTTAACACCATGTATGAAGGTAAAATCCAAATGGATTAAAAACCTTGATATCAGACCTGATACCATAAGGTATATAGAGGAACACGTAGATAAAACACTCCATGACATTGAGAGTAAAGGCACATTCAAGGAGGAAACTGCACTTTCCAAACAAGTGGAAGCAGAGATCAACAGATGGGAATACATTAAGCTGCGAAAATTAATCTTATTTCTAAAGATGTTTACATGTAAAAGGGTTTCAGCTCACAATAACTTTGTCTGCAAAAGGGAAAAGACCAGAAGTTCCTGTTTAGGTGAGCTTTCTTCTCCCACAAGAGCACTGAAATGGGAAGGTGGCTGTGTGAAGTTTCCTTTAATCTTTATCTGTCAGAAGAGAAATTTTACTGCAATGAAAACTTTACCAGTTGGCTCCTCTGTCTTTCTTTGAAAGAACTCCATGTGCTTACCTGACTTGAGCACTATGCCAATTTTCTGTGGGTAAAAGTTGAACAGCCTCTGCTTATCTATTAAGGTCTCATTTTTCAAGCTACATTTAAGGAACTTCGAAAGGAAACTAAAAAATTTGTTTTTCCTCTCATAATAGAATGCACAGAAAAATAGTCTTTCAGGCCAGTGATGAAATTTGACATCCACTCAAGCATTATTTTCCTTCAATAAAATATAATTTGGTCAGTAAGAAAGTCACTGTGAACGGAACTGCATTAACTACTCTATCTCTCTCCATTTTTGTCTCTCTCTCTCTCTCTCTCTGACCTTTGTATTTAAATTCAGTTTTGTATTGCACCATATTTTTGGAATTGTCCTACAGTTATTCTATATAATTGAAGTTAGTTAGAAACAATCTTTAAAATTATTCTTATGAAAATTAAATTATAATATTTTGATTTCTGATACATGGAATATAAAATATAAAGAAATATTATAGGAATTAATAAACACCCCAAAGCAACAGAACTGGTTTCATGTTTGGAGGTGGAGGACTTTGGAAAATGGTAAATTAGTAAACTATGGTACTTAAAAGTTTAAAGGGTTCAGAGTGATAACACAGTGAGTAGAGCATTTGCCAAAGCCAAAAAAATCATAAGGGGCCCGGAGAGATAGCACAGCGGCGTTTGCCTTGCAAGTAGCAGATCCAGGACCAAAGGTGGTTGGTTTGAATCCCAGTGTCCCATATGGTCCCCCGTGTCTGCCAGGAGCTATTTCTGAGCAGACAGCCAGGAGTGTGAGCACACCCTGAGCATAGCTGGGTGTGGCCCAAATACCAAAAAAAAAAAAATCATAATAAAACAAAATTAATAAAATAAAATTTTAGAAAAAAAACCTTATTTTTATATTCACTATTATCTAGGTGAAATTCAAAATATAAAAAGAATGTAATCGTGGAAATATTAAAAATAATATAAACAATATAATACAATATTGTGCTTATTTTATGAAATTGAATTATTACAATATATCGTGTATATATTATATAAGTGTAATAAATGTAATAATATAGTGTAACATTACAATGTGCTAATCAATTCACTTTAAGTCTAAGTTTTCTTTATATGATTGAAGTGAGTTTTGGTTTGGGGGCTTTTTTTTGTTTTGAGCCATACCCGGTAGTGCTTAGGGTTTATTACTACTGGTTCTGTGCTCAGAAAACATGAATGTCAGGCTTGGGGGAGCAAATAGAATGCTGGGGATAATACCCAGTACTCAAAACAAACAAGAATCAACAGAATATTTTTTTATTTTGCAGAATTTTATAAAACCTTTACCTAAGATTATAATTAAACATTTATCAGTTACCACTGTAATCTATAGTTTCCAACTTAACTTTATAATATAGATATACCAATAGCACAGCTGTATTATTGTAATTATAATAGGTGTAATAAGTATAATTTGTATTATTGTTATTGTAATAGGCGTACAAAAATCATTGTGTTTTATTTTAAAACAAGATGGCTTCTAGAAAGAAAAAATAATATGGCAGTATAGGTTTAATCAGAAAAAGAGCCCTTTAAAACAGTATCAGAAATAAGCGCTAGAGCTCATGAACTTGCACCAGATTAACAGAGGCTAGCAGATCAATTTAGCATCTGCGTTATTTAAAGGTGGGAGGCCCAAAGTCCAGAGTGTTGGTAAACTAGGGAGAAGGTGATTGGGACCTTGGCAGAGTAGAAAGCTATGGCAGTACAAATTGCAGAGTAAGCAGGTGAAGGAACCAGACAGTGGAGACACTCAAATCTCCCGGACTTTAATGCGCAACTTTGTCTAAAACTAGTTTCTAGACTGGTTTCAACTCCTGCAATGATAGTGGCCAGAGAGTGGCAGGCTGAGTACCTTTTCTCTCCCACAACTGCTGATTCAGAAGAGTGAGCCCAGTGATAAACCACAAGAACCAAAAGAAACCTGACTTGCAGCTGGAGCCCTGCAAACAGGGACATGTGGTCCAAATAGAGAAAAGGCCAGGACTTTGTCCACAAGTTTTCGGTAAGCTGCTTCACAGAATAGTGAAGATTAAATGACTATGCCGACCTAAGTCCAAGAACCTTGTTAAAAGTTCCAGCAATTTTAGCAGCTATAGTATGTCAGGGAACCGTATCTTCAGAGTAAAACCACTGCTGAGACAAACTGTCCAGGAATCCAGTGGGCTCCTTAATAAAAGAAGGGAACGCCTGGAACTGGGTTCTGTGAGTTGACACTGGAAGGCAGGCTAAGTATACCTACACCATTTTAGACATCCAAAAAGTAAGTCACCAAAGGCAGCTGATGGACAACTGGATATTAGAGGAGAAATGGGTCCTGTGAATATTGAGCTCAGATAGAGAACTGGCTCTACTCTAGGGTCATCAAGGTATTATACAAGCAGCAAGGTATTATTATATAACCCTCCCAGAGAAATTTGACCAATAACCCCAGAATACTAAAGGCCTAAAAAAAAAAAAAAAAAAAAAAAAAAAAAAAAAAAAAAAAAAAAAAAAAAAAAAAAAAAAAAAAAAAAAAAAAAAAAAAAAAAAAAAAAAAAAAAAAA
>PVKC010009287.1:0-26980 GCA_004027635.1 Crocidura indochinensis
CACATGGGACGCTGGGGGATCAAACCGCTACCCTTCCTTGGCTAGCGCTTGCAAGGCAGACAGACACCTTACCTCTAGCACCACCTCACCGGCCCTGATAAACACATTTTAAAGTTCAGTTGTTATAGTTTGTCATGCTGTCAGTTTTGTTGGTTTATGGTATACCATTTATATCTATATCTATCATCTATATATAATAGATCTACACTGTCAATATAATAGATCGACACAGCCCTTGCCTCCTTCTTGCCTATCATCTCCCATTCTCCTATAACACAAATAATGAATAGAAGAGAATAGAAACTTTCTATAGGAAAAACATACACTATTGCTCCAGCTCCTCTTTTCTCATTTATGTGTGATCATTTGATATGCTTACAAACATTGTTGACATGTCACTGATATTTAATGAGTTTTATTGTGATATATATAGTTCTACTATATGAACATACAAAAATTTAATTTTTCTAGTCTACTGTCACATTCATTTATTTGAGTTGTGTCTTATTTCAGACAATTCAACTGTGAAATACTTGTGTGAGGCAAGGAATATTTTTTGTTTTATAGTTAGAATTTCTTGGCCAATAAGTAATAAATAAATAATAAAATAATAAATACACATATTAAATGTTTATAGGTACTGATGAATGTTTTTCAAAATAATTATATACATAGCTCCACCAACAGTTTATGAAATTTGGCATTAATCCACATTTTACCAACACTTAGTCTTATCAAACTCCTAACTTTTAAAAAGTTTGGTGGAAGAATGAGAACATCTCTTGTGTTAAATATATATTTTTAAATAACTGATGTTAAACACATTTTTATGTTAATGAATTCAATTTTTTAAATTTTTAAATTTTAGTTTTTTGCCATTTAATTCCCACCCTTCCTTTTCCCTAACTCTCCGCTCTTTCTCCTCTCCTTTCTTGACCTCCTTGTTTCTCTATTTCCTTATTTCTATAAGCAACTTTTCAATTTTATATCTTTACTTTCACATATAGCAGTGTAAGATCAAGCACTCAGATATTTTTAAGTATAGTTAATTTTTTCAAATTAATTGCCAATTATTCTGACAGCTTATAAGACTAGTTAGCATTGGTAGAGATTTCTGCATTATTATTTTCACTCATTGAGCTTGGTGGGCTTCTGTATGCCTTCCCTACTGTGTTTTATGTGTTTCTGCTGTGCTAAGGGTGAATCTTTATAGTAATTCAGGTTTTTGTTATTGTACATCCAGTTACAGTAAGTACATATGTGAGTGTGAGAGCTGTGATGAAGAGCTTCACTTGTACAGGTGGCCTACTGAGAAGATGGAAAAGGAGGCTGGGTGTGGAAACTGCCAGGACCCAGATGAAAGAAAGAATCCTCTTTCAGTTCCAAAAACATCCCAGGATGACTGCCAGCTGGTTATATTTATGTGGAGGGTTGTAGAAGCAACCATTCAGGAGATGTGGGGGTGAGCCTGTTAATATGATAGAGGGTGAGAGAAGAATCCACGTGGTTTTTAGAAATATTTTTCAAATTTCCAAATATACACATTTGTTTTTTTCTCTTCCCTATAGTCAATGTAAAAGTTTCTTTTTTCCCTCTCCCCCTTTCTCTGCTCTCCCCCACTTCTCTCACACATATTTTGGACTTCAAATCTCAGAATTTTGAGATAATAAATTTGATACAATAAATACCACCAAGTATTTAGAGTTTTTAATGTAAGCAGTGCTGGGGTTTGACACATGAGAGGCTGGTACACTACCACTGATCTGCATATATAGCCTCCAGATTCCAATAAAACATCATTGTATTATAATTTTCTATAGCATTGAAATTGTTATTTTATAAATGAGTTACTGTAAGAATTATGATGTGCCTTAAGCTATCCAGTGAGGTTCTGGAAAGAGGTACAGTGGTTAGGATACATGTTAGAAAGATGATTCTTGTTTTGCATGATGCTAATGTAAGTTTGATCTCTGGCAACTCATGTGGTCACCCAAGTCAATCAGGAGTGATCACTGAGGAGAGAGTTAAGAGTACCCCTGGATGTGGCTACTCAACCCACAATGAAGACCTCCCCAAGCAACTATTATATGAAATAAACCTTAAGTTTTCTACTGAGATAATTTTAATGAATCTACAGACAAATTTGGGTAAAATAACCCTCTATAATAGTAAGACTTCTAATTTTTATATAAATTTTACATAAATATGTCTTTAAAACTGGGTGCTTAAAAATGCTACACATGATACTCATTCAGTAAAAGTAATGCAGACTACAGTGCTTAAAAGGAAAAGACAGAGTGAGTGTGAGAGTTTATGAGAAATAGAAAGAAAAAAACGTCTGCCATAGAGGCATTATTGAGGAAGAGCCAGAGAAAACTGGGAACATTGGTGGCAGAAATAGTGCACTGGTGAAGGGATAGGTGTTGGAACATAGTATGACTGAAAATCAATCAAAAACAACTTTGTAACTGCTATCTCCTGGTGATTAAATAAAAATTTATTAATTAAAAATAAAAAATAATTTTATCTTTATTGGGATTTTTATTATATTGTTAAGATTTCTGAACTTTATATTTTATGAGAGAAATTGTGGTGATGGAAAACTGGTAAAACTCAAGGGTTGATTCTTTATCTAAAGGTCACAACTTGGTTGCCTAGCTGATTGCTGCCATGTTGAATCATAAGCACAGGTTAAATGACATCGATTTTATAAGATAATTCTAGAACAAAACCATGAATGTAAAATTTCTCCTTTTGAAAATGTTAGCAAGCAATTGATCAAAAATTAAGACTCTAGAAGAAAGAAAAAATATATATGGACAAAGGGGAAAAATGAGTACAACTTAATGTTTTAATTGTCATACAAAGCTTTTATAATTATTTTATATACTAAAGTATAAAAAGACCAAAGTTTAGCAATTTTAACAGGAAATCAAAAAGTTATTAATCATACAGTATTTATTTGAATTAAAAATGCTTGCATGTTCTATGTGACATTTTCTATATGCAGTGCTTAATCTATTTTAATTAGTGGATGATTTGGTTCAGAAAGTTTAATTTGTTTCTTTTTCAGAAAAAATGTGCAAATTATTAAGACTAATAGGTATGGTGTAGTGAATATAGCCAATTTAGTCAAGAATAATAAAAAATTTCTATTGAAGTAAGGGTTTATTTTCCATGTAACATCACAAAAGCAATTGCCATTTACTAAGTATTAAAGACCTAGCCTAATAAGGTCTTGGGGGACAAATACCCAAGCTAACATGTGAGTCACATTCATGTTTTATTTCATCAATTTTTTCTAAGAAAGTGTAACTAATTTTTTTTTAACATCAAGTTCAATCCTGCTAGTGAATATAGGAATAAGAATTTAGCACCTTTGTTAAGTAGTTAATCATTCATACTGAAAATTTTGGGAACTAGTTACAGAAAGTTTGAGATGATTTCTGATCTCAATTACTTTGTATGAATGTCCTGTTTCATAATTGCATATTAGACAAAACTGAGCAAAGAAGTAACTTATTCTCAGTTCTCCTTTACTTGTTATAAGATATGTCTGTGTATTGAATAATAGGTCAGGGAGCAAACAAAGACTTAAGTACTATTTAATATCTATTCATTTAATATGAGTTTTAGTTTATAGTTAACAAATTGTCAATGCTCTTATTGATAATCTTTGGCTTTTAACTGATTGATTAATTTAGGCCATTGCTATAGTTCATTTAATAAATACCATATTCATAATGTTTAACTCATTGGACTTTTGTCTTAATCTTTGCTTTCTTCTTTTTTTGAGCCTTTTATATAATTTACTCTCATCTCTTTGCATAGAATATAAGTATAATCTGGTAAAATCTGATGCTGGCAGAGATTGTGTATGTGTGTTGTGTGTAAATATCTACATCTAGTGATCATATTGATAACTTTGAACATATTTTCCATTCACCCCAGAATATTCCTCTTTCTTGGATACTGTGTTCTCTGTTCCCACTGCACCCATGCAGGAGTCTTATTTTAATTTTCTACATCAAGTTGACTGAAGGAGTGAAAGAGATGAAACACCAAAACAGGAGGAATTGAAAGGAACCTAAACACAGGAACTAGTACTTAATAGTGTTGTGACAAAGATAACTTCTTGCTCATTTATAGTGAATGACATTAAAAAAAATCTGGGTGATTGCCACCAAACAAATTACAAGCGACTGCTGTCTTGGCCTGCTGGTGTGGGTTTTGGGATCAACCACACCCAGAAGCTTCTGCAGAAGCTATATGATCAGAGGTGGACTGACGACACTGGCCAAGAAGGGTGAAGCCAGAGAAGCTTGGCCACTCCGCTATGCTCAATAGTCGCACACATCTCCTAGTCAATGAACCCTAGCACAACACTCAGAAGACATCACACTACAGGTGAAAATATGGGGAAACAATGCAGGTCAACACCATGCATAGAGAATGAAGATGGCAGCTCTGATCTGAAAATTACCAACCACCTACTTAGCCTTTCTGATAAAGAGTTTAGAAAGAAATATGGAAGATTTCGTAGAACTCAAAGAAAGCATAGATTGAGCTAAATGGACCACACAATAAGTTCAAAAGGATAGGGAAATAGAAATCAGAAAACTCCAAACTGAAAAAATAGGACTGAAAAATGTCATAGGCGAAGTGAAAACCTCAATGGAAAGCCTCTCCAACAGAGTAACAGCAGTTGAGGACTGAATCAGCTGGAAGACGAGATGCATAACAACTCTATACAACAAAAGAGATTAAAAAAAGAAACTTACAACAAATGATCAGACAATGGGAAAATCTCATCAAAGAACAGATGAAAATAGAAGTCTTTGATAAACTCAATAGAAAACGTAAGAATCTTGGTTCGAATCCGAGTCACAGCACAAAAAAAAAAAAAAAAAAAAAAAAAAAAAAAAAAGAAAACGTAAGAATCACTGGAGTCCCAGAGACCCAGGAAGAAAATCCCCAGGAAGAATAAGCAGATGAGGAAATCATTGCAGAGAAACTCCCAGAGCTAAAGTGTTCATGCACCCAAATCCTGCATCCTCAAAGAGTCCTAACTAAAAGAGATATGAAAAAAAGCTCCCCAAGACTCATCTTAGTCACAGTGACAAATCTTACAGGTAGGGACAGAATACTGAAAGCAGCAAGATCAAAAAGAGAAATTACATTCAAAGGAGCATTCTTAATATTTATAGGAGATCTGTCACAAGAAACCCTCAAGCCCAGAAGGCAGTGGTAGAATATAGTGATAAAACTCAATGAAATGAGGTCAGTGAAATAGACATGAATATTCGAAGAATGCTCCCAAGACATACAATCAACTAATCTTTGATAAATGGGCAAGACATCCAAAATGAAGCAGAGAAAACCTCTTCAACAAGTGGTGTTGACTTAACTTGTTAGCCACTTGCAAAAACATGAATTCAGACCTCCAGCTAACACCATGCACAAAGATCAAAATTAAATACCTCAATATCAGACCCAGAACGTTCAGGTATATAGAACATGTAGGTAAAATACTCCATGACATTGAGACTAAAGGCATCTTCAAGGAGAAAACAGAACTCTCCAAACAAGTGGAAGCAGAGATAAACAGATGGGACTATATTAAGCTGAAAAGCTTCTTCGCCTCAAAGGAACTAGTGCCTAGGATACAGTACCCATCAGACAAGGGGCAATATACACTTGTATACCTTAGATTCTAAGGTATAAAAGATGCTGACAGAAATTAACAAGAAAAAATCTAATCCCATAAAGTGGGGAAAAGAAATGATCAAACATTTCTTCAAAAAAGAAATACAAATGACCAAAAGGCACATAAGAAAGTGCTTCACACCACTAATCATCAGGGAGAGGCAAATAAAAACAACAATGAGGTACCATCTCACTCCACAGAGACCAGCATACATAACAAAAATGAAGTCAGTGCTGGTGGGGATGTGGAGAGAAAGGAACTCTTATTCACTTCTGGAGGAAATGCCATCTAGTCCAGCCTTTATGAAAAACAATCTATGAAAAACAATATGAAAAACTGATTATTGAGCTCCATATGACCTAGTTAGACAACACCTAGGGATATACCCTTGGAACACAAAAACTCAGTACAAAAATACTTTCTGTACACCTATAGTCATTGCATCACTATTTACAATATCCAGAATCTGAAAACAACTGAGATGCCCAACAGCAGATGTTTTGCTAAAAAAAAAATGTGGTACTTACACACAATGGAGTACTATGCAGTCATGAGGAAAAATGAAGTGGTAAAATTTTCCTATACACGGATGAACATGGAATCTATTATGCTGAGTGAAATAAGTCAGAAATAGACAGATAGACACAGAATAGTCTCACTCATTTATGGGCTTTAAGAAAAATAAAAGACAGTTTTGCAATAATACCCAGAGAAAACAGAGATGAGGGCTGGAAGGACCAGCCCATAATATGAAGCTTACCACAAATAGGTATGAGTGCAGTTAACTACACTAGCAATTATCAGTACAATGGTAATGAGGGAGAAAAATAGAATGCCTGTCTTAAATACAGGCAGAGGTTTGGGGAGAAGGAAAATGTGGAATATTGATGGTGGGAAGGTTGCAGTGGCAAAGGGGGTGTTCTTTTCTATAACTGAAACTCATTTTAACCAAAACATTTTTGTAATCATGGTGATTAAATAAATATGTTATGAAAAAATATTTTGGATTTCTAGTTCAGATTGATTTGTGTTCAAATAGCTTTTTAGCTTTATCTGGTGATTTATTTATATTCCTCATATATAGATATAATGATACCTACCTCAGTGAATGACTATATTTTAAATGAATTGCTGTTTTATAAAATATGGTATATTCCTGGTGAAAATTATAGTTCTATGCTGCAAAATAACCTTAAATTTTTGCTTTCTATTTTTGCCTTTTAAAAAATTTTTTTCTTTATTTAACTTTATTTTTTAATAAAGAACCAAGAGTTAAGTACTGAGTTAAGAAGTTGAGTTTTGATAGATGTATTTTGGTCATTATTATTGTTGTTGTTGTTGTTTTGGTGTTTTGGTATTTTTCGCCACCCCAGTATGCTATAGGGTTATTCCTGATACTGTGTTCAGAAATCACTCCTGGAAGACTTCAGGAACCATATAAGTTGCCTGATATTGAATTCAGGTGGGCTTCCTGCAAGGCAAATGCCCTACCTGCTGTGCTATCACTTTGATCCCACATAGAATGTTTTAACACTCACTTCTCACCAATGCTCAGTGTTCATTTCCCACTACCACCATTTCCCCCAGTTACCCTCTTATCCTCCCACACCATCCCCAGCCTACCTCTATGGTAAACATTTTTCTTCTTTCTTTCTCCTTTTTTTCCCTTTTCCTTTTTTTCCTATTAGGCACCATGGTGAGCAGTCCTGTTACTGAATAGGTATCATGCATTTCACTTTATTTCCTTTTAATTCCCAGTTCTTGTTCAGAGTGAGCATTTTCAACTTTTTTTTGTGTGTTTTTTTGGTCACACCCAGCAGTGCTCAGGGGTTACTCCTGGCTCCATGCTCAGAAATTGCTCCTGGCAGGCACGGAGGACCATATAGGGCACCGGGATTCGAACTGATGACCTTTTGCATGAAAGGCAAGCGCCTTACCTCCATGCTATCTCCCGGGCCCCTATTTTCAACTATTATTGTCATAGTGGTCCCTTCTCTCTCTTAACTGC
This sequence comes from Crocidura indochinensis, assembly GCA_004027635.1. Taxonomy (NCBI): domain Eukaryota; kingdom Metazoa; phylum Chordata; class Mammalia; order Eulipotyphla; family Soricidae; genus Crocidura; species Crocidura indochinensis. The sequence continues at coordinate 7,716 of PVKC010009287.1, forward strand.
ACTTCCCCCTAAAATCTTTTTTATAATCTTTGGATATTATTCTTATACTATGGTTTTTCTTATATCCCACATGAGTGTGACCATTTTATGTCCCACTTCTTCTGAGTCATTTTATTCAGCAGGAAATGTCTATCCACTTACAAGACAGTATCATGATTTCATTTTTTCCTAACATCTACGTAATATTCCATTGTGTAGATATATCATTGTTTCTTTATTCACTCATCTGTTATTGATCATTTGGGTTGTTTCAAATTATGACTATTTTGAACAGTGCTGGAATGAATATAGGAGTACAGATGTCTTTTCTGCCTTATATTTTTGGGTCCTTAGGATATATTCCCAGGATTGATAGAGCTAGGCCAAATGGAACCTCAATATCTACTTTTTATTTTATTTTATTTTTTTAGGAAAGTGCATCAATTGTGTTTCATCATTGAAGAAGTCTTTAGCTCCAATGTCATGGAGAGTTCTTCCTATGTTTTTTCTATACACCTTATTATTTCAGGTCTGATATCAAGGTCTTTTCTTGTTTGTTTGGTTTTTGGGAGGTGTCATACCTGGTGGTACTCAGGGATAACTCTTGGCTCTGTGCTCAGAAATCACTCCTGGCAGGCATGGGGACCATATGGAATGCCCAGATTCGAACCACAGTATGACCTGTATTGGCTGCATGCAAGGCAAAAGTTCTACCACTGTGCTATCTCTCCAGGCCCATGATATCAAGGTCTTTAATCCATTTTGATCTGACCTTTGTGCTCAGTGTTAGAAAATGTCTGAGTTCTTTTTTTTGCACAAAGTTTATCAGTTTTTCCAGCACTGATTGTTGAAGAGCTTGCCTTAATCCAGCTCTTATTTTTGGCTTCTTTTTCAAAAAATAACATATACCTAGGGATATGCTTCAGTATATTCAATTCTATTCTACTTATCTAAGGGTCAATCTTTATTCCAATACCATGTCATTTTAACTATTAGCACTTTGTTATAGAATATGAAGTTGAAGAAAGTGATTCCGCCCATTTTCTATTTCTCAAGGATTGCTTTAGCTATTCATGGAGGTTTATTGCTTCCTATGGTAAAACCTGAAACCATATGATACATAGAAGAAAATGTAGACAGAATTTTACATGATATTGAAGTTGAAGGCATCTCCAAAGGATGAAACACCACTGATGAAGCAAGTGGAAGCAAAGATAAACAAATGGAACTGCATTAAACTAAGAAGATCTATATCTCAAAGGAAAGAATGACAAAGACACAACATTTCATAAAAATTTCTGGGGTCCTCCCTCCTCACTATACTCTTATTCTTTTTGCTTATAGAACGTAGTACCATAATTTTTTGAGTTTTTGTCTTTACATCAGAGGCCTGCAAAAACATCATTTATTTCTTGAATTACTCCTAGCCAACAAAATTATCTTATTCATGAAAAACTTCTGATTATATGCAACCTGGTGGTTGGAGGGAGTATATAAGGAAACATATTTAACTTGTACATAGCTTATCCAGGTTTGATTACTAACACCTCTCAGGATTTCCCAAGTCCTGCTTGAAGTGATCCATGAGTGCAAGGGCAGGAATAAGTTGTGAGCACCACTAATGTGGCCACAAAACATTATCTGGACTTTTGTGAATGATTCACTGCTTTGTTCACCAGCAATTTTTTACCTCAGAATTCTACTATGAAATTCTTAGCTATTTGTGATTTCATTACAATGTGATATGAAAGAACAATTGTTCTATGTAGACAGATCAATATTTCACAGGTTCTCAAAGGAAGCTATATCCTAGAGAAGATTGATAAACTATTCTTGAAGATACATTTGGTTTCTCTGATAATATGTACTAAAAATCATAACATGCAGGAAGAACGGTTGTCTAAGTTAATCATGTTGGTTAAGCCCAGAAGATTGGTGATAAGGTGAAAGACAAACTGCTTACTGGTAAGAGTTTGAAATTGAACTTTGTTGTCCTTTAAAAATTATTGGGAAGTCTTTCACTCAGGAGCCATTGAGGTCGACCATGTACCATATGGTACTTATTCACTAGTAGCTTCCTAGAAATGCAATGACAGTTGGAATTCTGGTAAGCAATGAAAAGAGGCAATTATTTCATAAACATGGACGTTAAAGCTAGAAAGGAACTTAGATATCACCTAGTCTAACAAACTAAAATGTCACAAAGGAAGTCTGTAAAGATTCAATGATTTGCCCAAAAGATCCATGATAAATAATGATTAGTCTCTGACACTTCCAGTTGCCCCATACCATCTTCTCTTCTAAAGCAGAAGTTTTAATAATTAGCTCCTTCTGTCACATGGATAATAAACACTTGTTATTTTGGTCAAAGTACTGAAGCTCTGAACACAACAGAGAACATGTAGCAGATGTGTTGGTAGTCTACTCTGATAATGTGAAAACTGTTGACATTTAGAGCATATCTTGCTTTCCATATAATTAGACTTTCTAACCTGACTTAAGGAGTTAACAATTATATAACTTAAGGCAAAAATATACAATATAACAACTGAAAGCAATTTGGTAATACATAATGACTGAGAAATAAAAGAAAGATTAAAAATTCACTCATAACCTCAGAACTAAGGAGTAACCCCTATTAAATATCATGGCACATTAACTTCTTAGTTTCTCTTTATATCTCTTACTCTGTCCTATAGATTTGGGATCATATTGCACTGTACCTGCTTGCTCACTTATCACTATATCATGAAATGTCTTCCATATCTTCAAAGAAACGCTTAAAAACACCACATTTAACGCTCACAGGTAAGCTATTGCATTGCTTTCTCCTGATCCAGATCAATTTATTCTTGACCCAGTGGCTGGACGTGTGTGTCTATGGATGTTCTAAATAGTGCTGTGATGAACATCTCCACACATAAATCTTCATTCCTCCTTCTTATTACTTCCTTGGGGGTAGATAACTGAAAGCTGAGCTACTCGGGCAAGAGGCATGACCTTTTCTGAATCTCATGATACCTACTGTCAAATTCAGAGACATTTTAAATGTGAAGTAAAGGTCAATGGAAAAGGCTCCCCTCAAACTTCTTTTATGAGACCGATTTACTAAACTTACTGACCCAAACCAGATTTTTAATAACTTGAACGTATCTGAAACTTGCTAATTATTAAAAAGAATCCTATGTCTATGCTCAACATCCCATAAGGTGACTTCCTTTCACTCGAAAAAAAAAATTATTGGGCACTTGCTGGGAGCTGAATACTGCAGATAAATAGTTTGTGGAGGAAAAAGTTATTCCTTGTGATGATGGGATTTCATGGCTAATGCTGATTGAGTGGCATCTTTGGCTTTCAGGCATTAGCTATATTTCAAGTAAGGTTTCAGATGCTGTTAGGATAAATCATTTTATTTGTTCATATTCTATTTTATTAAGTATCTTTCTAATTACCCTGGTCTTCCCTGAATTTTGAAGAAGTTATTTGACTTTGATTCATTTTACTATTTTTTTTTTTTGGTTTTTGGGCCACACCCGGTGATGCTCAGGGGTTACTCCTGGCTATGCACTCAGAAGTCGTTCCTGGCTTGGGGGACCATATGGGAAACTGGGGGATCGAACCGCGGTCCGTCCTAGGCTAGCGCAGGCAAGGCAGGCACCTTACCTCCAGCGCCACCGCCCGGCTCCCGCTTATTTTTTTTTTTAACTAAAGAACTGCTCCTTGGGACACATTTTATCTTATTAAGAGAAAACATTTAGTTTAGTTAGATGTTGTTTTTATTTAATATGTATATAACTGGCCCTGTTTTCTAGGAAGAAAGACTGTTCAGTCTCAATAATGTCTCTATCTGTTGTTATGATTGTCAGATGAAATATGCCTCCTTCCTGGAGTCCTGGCATACAGTTTAGTTTATAAAATAAAAGATCTATTAAAGAGAGATATAGGGTTTTATTTTTATATTTATTAGTTTGCTTATCTAAGGAGAAGGAGTATGTGCTGAGGAATGAGCAATAGTATATCAGGAAAAGCATTTAAATTGCACTCAGTTAATCCAGATTTGATCCCCAACATCCTCTATAGTTCTTCCTAGCCCCCTCTAGCACCACCAGGAGTAATTCCTGAGCACGAAGTCAGGAGTAAACCTTGACCATTGCTGATGTGGCCCCAAAATTAAAAAAAAAATTATGTACCTTTGATTTATCATGGTGTAGCTATTTGCCCAAGTCCCATATTCAAGGGATATTTACAATGATTTTGTTCTAAAAGCAGAGACTTCTCTGAGTAAAAACTAATTTTTGACATGTACACAAGTATTTGAATAATGGATAGAAATAATAAATTACTAGTATCAAGTGGTTTCATTGCTCTTAAAAGCAAAAAGCACTTCTGGGAATTTCATGGAAATGACTTCATTTTCATATGACTCCCATGACAATCATTTAATATTACTCTGGGGTACAAGTTTACTTTTAATAAGAAAATACCTATATATTTTCTCCTAAAAAACAAGCAGAGGAATGGGTATTGGAAAAAAAATATCGGGTTGTCTAAAAGCAATTGTGATATCTTTGATGATCTGGCCTAACTTTAGATTCCATGGCTGCAAACAAAATTTGTTTGTAGGAATTGCTTTGAAAGACTATGCTGTTCTTTCTGAAGTTTAATGAGCACTCATTATTTCGGCCGTTTGTACTTTTCTGTTTCTCAGATTCCAACTGCATAATCCAATTACAGTCTATTTATCAGTGAGTGAGTGGTGTGTGCTTGTGTGTCTGTGTGATTGGCAAATGATCAGACTTGGGAATTTAGACTTTGAAACATTCCACTCTCTAAAAGGCAGAACCATAACTGGATCAATGTTAAGTAATGGATCTCTGTGATCAGGTAATTCATGAATTTTTGGATTTGTTCATATTAACTTTGAGGTCTAGGACACTGATGCTACTACTTCTTGTTTTAACTCTCTGGGACTCAGCACCACATTTGCATAATGAGAAGTTTCACAAGAAAATAAAGGGGATTAAGTGAGTTAATGCATACAAAGTGGTATATAACAACTTCTAAAAACATGTTAACTGATACTGTTACAGTGAAAGCACACAAATGATTATCTTGTTTCAAGATAGGTAAAATAACACTTAATAGATTGAACCAATGCAGACATTTGCAATCCAGGTGTGCCTTTTCCTTTAACCATGCACAGATCACATTCCTTACATACATTACTGAGTCTTCTTTCTTTGGTACTAGGAATATTCACTATCATGCCTCCAGCATAGGTTAAAAAGTTTATGCTCTCTCTCTTTTAAGTTTATGTTCTCTTTTGAGATGTTTCCTTTTATCTGCTCAGTGATAATAGTTTCCTGTACTTTATCCATGATATCATATTCAAAATATCTTAGTGCCTGGTTAAACTGAAATCAAGCCAACAACACTAGCCTCAAATGTTTGAAATCAAAAAGTGTCTATTACAAAATCATTCAAAAAGCTGAATATGAGCTGTGCTAAATAGAGCAAATGAAGCCATGCATTTTAAAACAAGCAATATCCCTTCAAAAAAAATCTAATTTTGCTCTTTAGGATGAGTTGCAAGTTTTCCCAAATATTATGTGATTGATCCTTTTTAGCACTCATACTTATTTGCACTTTTTAAAAAATAATTAGCTGCTTTATTGAAGCAATTACAATTACAAAATTGTTAATTGTTGGGTTTCAGCAATTCAATGTATACCATCCTTCATCAATGCACCTTTCCCACTATTGATGTCCTCATTTCCCTCACATCTCCCCCCCCCAACTCTCTCTAAAGCAGGTAATTTTTTTGAATTTTTATTGTAACTGAAATTCATTACATAGAATTATTTGTGGTACATAGTGACAATGAATGAAGGGCATTCCCACCACCAATGTTGTCCTCCCTCCACTCCTGTTTCCAGCATGTCTCCATATTTGCTTTTCTTTCTCACTCTTTCTCCCTCTTACCCTCTCTCTTTCCTTTTGACACTAATTTGCACTATTGTTAATAGAGTGGTGCCTTGCATGTTACTTTCTTCCCTTTCAGCACCAAGTTCTTGTCTAGAACAATCAGTTCCAGCTATGCTACCATTTTCCTAATAGACCCTGCTCTACTCTAATTGCACTAACCAATCTCTGTTCCTGTGATGGACTTTCTAGACCCATAACTCTATTGTACCTGAATATTATTTTCATATTATCTCTTGTTTTCTAATATCCCACAAATGAGTGATATTATTCTATATCTATCCATTTCCCTCTGGCTAATTTCACTCAGCATAATAATCTCCTTGTCCATCCACGTATAAGCAAATTTCATTACTTCATTTTTTCCTAACAGCTACAGAGTATTCCATTGTGTAGATATACCACAGTTTCTTTAGCACTCATTTGTTGTTGGGCACCTGGATTATTTTCAAATTCTATTTGAAATTCTATTATAGTGTTTTGCTGAACACAGTAGTGCAAAAGGCATTTTTATTATGATTTTGTGTTCTTGGAGTATATCCCTATGAATGATATTGCTGGATCAAAAAGAAGCTCAATTTCTACTTTTTTGAGGAATTCACATATTGTTTTTCAGTCTGCATTCCCACCAGTAGTGAAAGAGAGTTCCTTTCTTCCCACATCTATACCAGCACTAATTTAAACTTATTTTCAAAACCTATCATGTTTCTTTATCTGGAAATTCTGAACCTCACAAATCTTTAGAATTTTTGTGTCCTTTTCAGTACTTAGAATTAAATATAAACTCTGGCTTATTCTGGAATTTTTTAGAAGATTATTTTGAGTTTTATTAGCTTCTAAAGTTGGTCTTTGACCTAAGGAAAGATCAAAATCATTGTTTCATTTTATTCTCCTTTTGGGACGGCTATACCCAGCAATGCTCAGGGATTTCTCCTGGCTCTACACTCAGAGATCATTCCTGGTGGGCTCAGAGGATCATATGGGATGCTGAAGTTACTATTTTTATCTGGCATGGGAATGCCCACTGTCATTTATAGTAACATACTTGTATCTACCCTGAACTTTTCTTTGATGTACCACAATTTCTGCTTCTTGCAATGTTTTTCCCTTCTACTTTACACACTATTTTATATTATAATTTGTTCTATTACCACCTTCACAATTTGTCAGTCATCCTTCTATTCTTCTATCACTTGAACAATTATTCCTCTATTATTTCCTTTTAGATCATGTAATTAGTAACTTGAATATGTTTTAAAAGGAAATTAGTGGAAAATAATGAATAGAGATGGACATGAGAATTGGAGAAGACTATAATCTCAGAAAAATATTTTGATTACAGCAGAAATAGCAATTGATGAGTGTTTGGAGCAGGATAGAGGAAAGTGAATCTGAACTGATAGTACCTATTCCAGAGACCAGAACATTAGGAAAACAGTAGAAACAGATATGCATAGTCAGATATAGATAGTGGTTGACAGTGTAAGAAGGTATATATTGCTAATTTAGAAGAGTACAGGGGAGGAGGAGAAATTAGTATATAGTTTATGATATGGATAGAGAGTATTGGGTGAAAGATGATAAACAGTATAAGAATGTTAAATGAAAAAGGAAATTTCTCATTAAAGATTAAAGAGAGGAAATGCAGGTGGGTTCGGAGAGGGGGTTAAAGTTTATCCAGGACGAAGTTTATGCTTAATGGGGACTGTTTATTATTTTTTGAGGGGGCCATACTTGTGTTTAGGTACTTATTAGTGCCCTCTGCTGTCAGGGATCACAGTTGGCATTTCTTTTTAGGGTTAAAGTGTCCCCAAATTAGGGGTCAGACCAAAATCACAATGTTCAAGGCAAATGTTTCAACTCCTTCATTTGTCTCCAGATTATGAGTACTGGTTTTATAAAGTATGAAAGTTCCTAAAAGGGACACTTGAGGACCTAGGAGAGATAGTTGAAATTGGGTAGAATAGCATATTTCTGTGAATATATGTGTGCATGTGATGGGGAGGGGCAAATGAAGAGGGATAAATGGAGACCATTTTCTTAGTTCTTTAATTTGGTAGAGAAATCTAAAGTGTTAATCTCAGCTTTGACAGAAAAGACAGATTCTATGAATAATGCTTATATATGTTTATGTTAGATAGCAAAGAGACATCCATGCTAGTCTGGAAACCTTTCTAGGGAAGGCAGTGATTCTCAAATTGTAGAATGCTTAGGAAACTCCTGGAGAGGTTGTTACAAGTGAAGTTCTAATTCAGGGATTTTGGATTTGTATTTCTATCAAAATCCTGACTGAATTTGCTGTTGTTTGTTGGAGATTATACTTTGAGAACCACTTGGCAGAAAAACTCTTCTGTGCTTCTTAGAGATTCATTAAAAATGTCCATAAATTTCTTTTGAGCAATAAATTACTTGGTATAAGGAGCAATGTGAACATACTCTTTCACCTCTAAATTATATGCATATATTAAACATTTGAATGTCCATTGGAAATATTTAAAATTGTTATTGATTCTCACCAATGTAGTTCAATAAAGAAAAGAATGTTTTTAGCTCCCCTTTGTTTTCTGTTTTAATATAAAAATTTAACTTTGCTTTCTTCTAAGAAGCCTTCTTTTCAGATTTAGTATAGAGTGACCCTTCTATGGCATAGGGAAGAAGAAGCAAAGGAGAGAGCTGGGAAGATTTTCTTTCTTGGAGAGTGGAAGGATGGCTAATAGCAAAGAAAAAAATATAATTATCTAGCTAGGAGGCTCCTCCAAATTATTGCCCACGCAAAAGGGTATGTTCTCTTAGCAACCTTCTTGTTCAATGCTTCCTGCTCTTACCACTCTCTGCTGCTCTAGACTTCCCCCTAGATTGAAGTCTGTATTGGAAGTACAAAGAACACACTAAGAGAAGGGTGGGGCACATTTTTCAATCTTCTCAGAGTAGAGAGTTAATTGTAGTAGGAACCCCTGCATCTCCTTGAACATTTCTCATGATAAATGAACACAGTGTACACACCCTAATAGACATTGGCAGGATAAACAAAAAGCTTTTAAATATTAGCATAACTTTCACATTTGTTCTTGTTCTGACTGGACAGAGTTGTCCTTGCTCTTGATAAAGGATTCCAGGAACTGAGGCAATGATGAAGAGAGTTGTTTAAGTAAGAGAAGGGAAAGAGACCAATCAATAAATAATAAAAACAGCAGAAAGGATGAAGAATATTGATGTTAGTGTTCCTAGTTATCAGTTATCAGCAAATTGTATATGTTGGTTATTGTAGTTATTGATATTGGATGTTTTTCTAAGAAAAGGGAAAATGAACTAATAGACAAATCAGAGAGCTTCTAAATCAAAGACAGAATACAACTTAACATGGATTTGAGATAACTGATCATTAGTTTCTGTATGAAACTATAAATATGAAACATATTTATCTTTATAAAATTAGTTTTTCTGGGAATCTTGAACGTTTGATAAATCTTTCAACTCTACTTGGGTATTTTTATTTAAGATATAGACTTAATTTTAAAGCCTATAAATTACTTGTCTAGTTTTGTCTAACTTCCTGTCTCAATAATATTCAAATTTCTTTTTTTGTTTTTTGTTTTTGGGTCACACCCGGCAGTGCTCAGGGGTTACTCCTGGCTCCATGCTCAGAAATTGCTCCTGGCAGGCACGGGGGACCATATGGGGCACAGGGATTCGAACCGATGACCTTTTGCATGAAAGGCAAACGCTTTACCTCCATGCTATCTCCCGGGTCCTCAAATTTCTTAATTAAAAAGATGCAAACTCATAGATGATATCTATGAGTTTATCTTGATATTCATAAATTATATTTATATTCTTAGAAAAGGAAAAATCTAAAAGTAAAAGTGACTACATTCTCATTGGCAGTCAGCTAAAATTGTCAGCTGGACATGAACTAACAGTCAGGTCTTCTTTAGAATATATATGATGTGTTCAACACCTCTTTGGACAATAATTATAATCTGTTCTGGGGAATATCAGTTTAAAGGTCAAGTGCTTTTCAAAAATGGCGATTATTCAGTATTTCCTACTTTGAAGCAAAGCACACACCAGGATTCATTGTAACACTCTCTTTTCCACTATACATATATGCTAAGAAATGGATCACTTAATTATATGCCTATCTGTCTTTTGGGAGGATAGGTGAACATAAATGGGAGCTGTCAAGACAAGTACATTGCTTTATCTGTGATTCAATATACATCTATAGCCATTATAGGTTACAAGTTGACTTTTAAAACAAATATCTAAAATATAAATTACTTTTACAATGCAAAGTGGGCATTTTGATATAAAAAGACTGCTTGGACATAAAAAAATGGTACATTGCATTAGTGTAACTCCAGACTAACCTCATTCCTTTTCCTTTCCTCTGATTTCTTGTCATCAGTCAGTTTAGAAGAGGACTGAGGAACATTCAGCCTCCTAATTAACTGGGGATGTAAGGGGAAGCAACGTCATGCAGTTAACCCCTGTAATTGAATCACCAATTACAATAATAGAAAGGAAGGCAATAATGAATCAGAAATCTGGGAAAGTTTCATAGAGAAAAATCTAGGCAATACCAGAGCCAAATGATTGGATATGTTAAGTATGGGCAGCCAAACCCCATTAATTTCTTCATGTGTTTTACTTAGTCCTTTGGGACTCGTATTTGAAAGGGGATTCAGCATGGTGGAGTAAATGAAGACAATAATGCTGGAGTCAGCTAAAAAGTGAAGCTAGGTTCAGCTGTAGTAATAGGAAAAGTGGATGGTAAGGGACTGTCTTCAAAAGGTTCTAACAGGTGCAAACATTTCCAGTAATACCCTGGAAAACTAACCCTATGACTTCCCAATATTTGAGCTAGATAAGCTTTAATTCTATATTTTCTGACAAGAAAGCATGAAGACAGGGTCAGATTATAAAAAAGGGAAATAAAGCACTAAACAATACTGTTTTAGGTTGGATTCTCTCTCTCTCTCTCTCTCTCTCTCTCTCTCTCTCTCTCTTTGGTTTTTTGGTCCATACCCATTTGATGCTCAGGGGTTACTCCTGGCTAAGCGCTCAGAAATTGCCCCTGACTTGGGGGGACCATGTAGGACGCTGGGGGATTGAACCGCAGTCGTGATCTTTCCTTGGCTAGCGCTTGCAAGGCAGACACCTTACCTCTAGCGCCACCTCACCAGCCTGGATTGCGTCTCTTGACTGTGGATTTTAAGTTGAATAATGTATCCTGAAAATAAGTACTTAGTTTCAGCTTTCATGGGCTTCTTATGATTTTACATATTTGCTTTAGGGTCACTTATTAATATATAAAGCCAATACAGTACTCACCTTATTTTTGATGGAATAAGCATGATATGCACTGTTGTTTTTAGATATTAAATTAATCTAATGAAATCCTTAGTCCCACAAACTCATTGTCAAAAGGGGAAAATTTGCTAAAAGGCAGAAAATTCTTCTTATGAAGCTTATCATAGTTTTGTAATTCAAAGATGAGGACCAGAGTATCTAGAATAAGTCATTCTGAAAATTGCCAAAAAATCTTCCTTGTGAAAACCCTGTGCCCGTGATTACATCATGCCAGGTGAAGAATCTTTCTTTGGAAACAATAGCTACATATTGCTCTTCTTGAACTTATTGCCTGGTTTCAAAGGGCTTTTTATTTTATTTTTATTTTTTTACCTCTCCTGGCTCTGAGTGGCTGCAACACATGGTAAATCTTTAACTTCAAGTGTCCTTCTGTGGTGACCAACTAAAATATTAGCAAAATAAATGTTTTATGGGAAAATGTTGGCAGGAGCCCCAACAGAAACAGGTGGTATTGGGTTATTTCAATATAATGTAATGATACAGCCAGGTTTCCATCTGGACAGCATGTGGTTGGGTCTGCTCAGAGAGTATCAAAGAGTGTGAGTATGCACTGGGGAAACCAACGGTGCACAAGTGTGCAGCTAGATGGCTACTTTACAAAATAATAGTCTGGGTTTAGAGTCCTTTGGGTTAAATATTTTTACTGTCAAAATCTGAATTTCTTCATAAAATATTAAAAGCGAAGCAAACCTCTGACATGCAATACTGAGCCGTGTAATTATAAGGCAGTTCCTGGAAACCAAAGAGAGCATGCATTAAAGTGAGGCGTTTATTATAAAAGACTTCATTACCCTTGGAAGTGAAGACATATTTAAGAGGAAGCCTTGGAACAGAGAAAGAAGCTTTTTTTTTTTTTTTAAAAGAGGGCTTACATACTATGAAAACAAGAGTCAGCCTTGTTGGTAGGAATACAATTAAAAAATAAAGAGAGAGTGGGATTAGTTAACTACTTAGGACCTGATTATGATCCAAAACTCAAAAGATGTATTCTTAATTTACCACCAGGGAAGAGTCTTTCTCTCTCTTCCATAAAATTCCTGCTTTCGGCACTTCAAAACACATGGAATTAGGAACACTTGGAACATTTGGTCTTGCATTCAGCTCTCCTCACTACATTCATGCTAAGCTTGATAATAAACTCTTGGCACAAGAACTCCCTCTATGTATCCCAGGGAGAGGCATCAAATTATGGCTAGTGTGGAGGTAGATCCTCTTCAGAGGCAGAGGGACCTCACTCCCTGGCTCTCAGAGCAATAGCCAGAGGAAGAAGACAGGATTATGCATATGGGGAGAAAGCAATTTGGAAATGGCTTGCAATCTTTTCAATACTGACAAGAAGACTTCAGAAGCTTTGGATACCATCTGCCAAAATGATAGAGTCACTTAGACTCCAGAATATTTAGCTATAAAGACCTGAATTCTAGAGAACTACTTGCAGTCAAATACTGATAATGCAGAAACAGGGAGAAATTCAAAACAATGACCTAGAGTGATATCTAAGTTTTGGTAGACAAAAGGGTTGTAATTATGAAGGCTCAGGAAGAAGAGATAATGAAGGCAAGCACTTAATTGTAATGTTCTCATGCCATACCCTCGGGGAGAAGCATCGAAGATACTTTTGCTTGTTAAAAGACTGTGGTCTGTCCTTTCTAACTTACTACAGTTTCTAGATTAACAAAGAGGAACATATGAAATAATGCAATTGTAGAAACATTGGAAGCTCAGAGACTGATTCTTTTCCTATGACATTCTTTGGGTACATCTGATCTGTAATTAGGCTACAGAGAAGTTAGTAGTACCTAGAGATAAAGCAAGCTGAAATGTGGGCTCTATAGGAACATGATTTTCTACAACTGGAACCTAACTGACACGAAGCAATAATGATGCACACCAGTTATTCTCTACAAAATGTATTGGCTGCACCACAAGATTTTGTTTCTCATGAGGTTCCATATTGTGGAGGCAGACACAATTTTCTTAATTGTGGCATTATGATCTAATGGAGAGACATAGACTGTGGATACCCTCTGTGATGTTGTACCTGAACTACCTGGCAGATGGACTCCCCATAGAGCTAATTTTCTGGGGGATCCCATGGAGAAATTGTTCTGGGGATTCTCCTTGAGGTGAAAAGCTTTGAAGATGAGAAAGGACAGCACAAAAAGGGGCACCATCTCCCTATAATCAGTGGTTATGGTTTGACTCCAGACTGTCCTTCCTCCCTCACAGAGAACTTTGATTAAAGGAGATAATACCTATTAACACTTTGTTGCTCCTGAAGCATCATTAAGGCACAGTGCTCATGCTTTTCTTCTCCCTCTTTCCTCACTTGCCCAGGTTATGCTTCTGCTGTATCCTGTCACCCTCTATGTATACTAGTTCCTCTTGTTCTATATAAGTATTGTTGGAATGGAATAAAGTGTCTCTGCTTATCAGCCTGGGGCCTGTTCTTTTTTGGTCATCAGCTGGAGTGAACATCCTTGGTCCCAAATGCACTAAGGGGATGAAAATTGACCCTGCCAGACAACAAGAGTAGGCACCGTAGACAACCAGAAATTGAGATGTTCAAGGGCAGAAAATGCATTATTCTTCATTTTATCAATCATCCATCAAATTATATACACTTGACATAACCAAACTCAATGTTTAATGAAAAGATGGAGTTTGGCACACATCTATCAACAATTTTAGAAATATCTTTTGACCTTTTTTTGATGGGCACAAATTTGAACAACTGGGTTTATTTCTCTGTCTAGTTCTCATATCATAGGACTTTAGCTTAGAGAATATAGAGAAAACAATATATACATAGATGTACCAATGACCACAAATCTTACCACTCATGAGAATCTTTTCTGTTAAGGTCTTTAATTCTCATCAGAGTTCTGTGAATTTATTAGCTTTATCTTCATTCTATAAGATAAATAACTTATTTTTTTCAAATTCACAATTGAAACTCAATTTCTTCAGCCAAAGTCTAATCTAAGTCCAATTATCAGTTTTTTTTCCCTCTATACATGAAGCTGCTTCACTTTTCCAATCTAAGGAAATATCAGAGTGATTATAATGCTTTAAAGAAATTGGTGAGGAACTTTGTAACACTGATCAAATTTATGCCTCAGATTTTACTGTTTTACTTTTTACTGGGTAGATTGAGATATCTCAGTCTTTATAAATCACGAGCAGGTTCCAGGAACTGATCCTATGTCAGCTATGTGCAGAGCAAGAGTTACTTAACTACTATACTATTTCTCCTAGGATACATCAATTTTCTGAATTAATTGCATAACATTAAAAACTTACTGAGGTTATTTACAATAATTTAAAACATAGTGCTTTAATAGAAATTAAAAACCTTTTTAATAAAAAAACTTACTGAATATCATACTCTGAATGTAGCTCTCCCATTTCCTTTTTCCTCCTAAATATTAAATTTTATCCATGTCTCCAAGTATAAGGAAACTTGTTCTAATGAAGAATAAAGAGTTTAATCCATAGAGGTAAATGAGTGATCTCTGACTTCAAGAAGTCTGGGAACAGCTCTGTGTTTAGCAGGTGGGAGAGCTCTCTCTCTCTCTCTCTCTCTCTCTCTCTCTCTGCTATAATTCTGTGGTGGCTTAACTTGTAATAAGCAGAAAGAGAAAGAGATCTGAAGCTTGATGGAGATATGCAGTAACCCTGAGATTTGGTCAGTGCATGGCACAATTGCCTCATTAGTTTCAGGCTATTGGGGAAATTGTTCAAATTCTTTGGTGTTGTAAAGACAAAAAAAAAAGTCAAATGCAGATGTGATATTTGGATAGGCACTTTAAGATATTTCTGAAAATGTTGCTAATACATAGTATTTATTAATTATACATTCAATATGGGAGTTCTATGCAAATTACTTTGTACATAAGAAATATTTGGGGGGCCGGGCAGTGGCGCTGGAGGTAAGGTGCCTGCCTTTCCTGCGCTAGCCTAGGATGGACCAGGGTTCGAACCCCCCGTTTCCCATATGGTCCCCCAACCCAGGAGCAACTTCTGAGCGCATAGCCAGGAGTAACCCCTGAGCGTCACTGGGTGTGGCCCAAAAATCAAAAAAAATATATATATATATACATATATATATACATATATATATATATATATATATATATATATTTGGGCTTAAAATGGAGGGATAACTGGCTTGAGATCATAGACCTAAAAGAGGTGAATTCAAAGCACAGTCTAGTCTGTCTAACTCTAAAAGCTAGACTTTTAACCATTAAGCAAAAATTATAACCCAAATATAGTGCTGTGTAAATAGGATATTTGAGAATGCATTTCATATCTGTGAGGGTAAGTTTGGATCCATGGATAGCCATTTAGAAAGAACTAAATGATCCTTTCCTCATGCCATGGCTAAATAAGATTCAGATGAATTTAATGCATAAACTGAAAACAAAAACAAAACACAGACTAATAAATATAATAGATAAAAATGTTAGTGAATGTAATAAATGATGGCAGGAGACAGAGAAGGACTTTAGAACCATAATTTTAAAATACAAGATTTGGCTACAGAAACTCTAACATTTCTTCATGTCAAACTAAAAGAGAGATTAAAAGACAAAATATGGAAAAACATATGCATACTTTTGTCATCTGAATTATGCATATGCCCAATGCATACAACTTTTTTGAACTGATTGACAAATAATCTAATAAAGTGCCAAGGAACATGAACACATACGTAACTCACCGAACAGAAACACAAATGAGAAATCAACAACTAAAATTGGTTTAACATTACAATCACTGATAAATTAAATTTTCTTAATAAATTTCTTATTTTTTCATCAGAAAGATAAAATTAATAGTTAATAATTTTAATAAAGCTAATACAGGTAAATTGGCTATAATTAGGGTGTCATTATATAGTTTTGAAAGTGCAATTAGTAGAACAGATCTGTAGGGCACTTTGCCCACAGATAACAATGTTTTAAATTTGTTCAACTTTTTTTTTGTCTAAGCAATCCTAATTTTAGTAATCTGTCCTAGAAAAAAAATAATACTGACTGTGAGCAGTGACTTATCTTGAAAGACATTGATTCATTTTATTTACTTCCCCTCTAAAGTTTTTAATATAAATTACTTTATTTAAAGAGTATGCAACATATAGTTGACATAGTTGATCACAATATATTTGTTTCCAGGTAAGTGGGAGTGAACTTATTAAAAAGTAAAAAAAGAAAAAAAGAAATAAAAATATTAAAAGCAACAAGAAACTGAAAATTATTGTATCTCAATGATAGTCAATATCAGAAAATATAGTAAGCTCTTGGTGCTAATTGATCATTCTGTTATTTCTTTTGTTTATAAACATTAGATTGTTTCAGTTAACATTGGCATCTAAATTGGTGTGCTCCTGTGGGGTTAACTGTATTTAAAAAATTGAAGTATATGTGCAGCCACAAATTTTGTGGTCTAGGAATTTCAAGCACTATTGCTGATACTGTTTTTGTAGGACATGATTTCAGCTGCCAGTGCTTTCAGAAGTACAAGAAAGAAGGCTGGGGAAGGGTGTCCACATTCACTACAAAAATGTTCTGGTGAGGCCACAGCACAACTACTGATATATCTCGTGTAGCTAAAACACAGAGCCTAACAGAGCACACATGCTGTTTTTCTCCCTAGACAAAACATGCAACCTATTTTCTCCCTAATAGAGCATGCATCCCATTTTTCCCAAACAGAGCATTTATTCTGTCTTTTCCTTTTCTTCCTAACCTAACTTTCTGAGACACATTTTAAATATCCCATCCCCACCTAAAATAAAGGGTTGTTGGAATTATTTCCCCTGAAATAACTGGTGAATGGTTTTTGAATCTGTAAGCTCTCTTCTCGCCCAGGGATCTGACATCAACAGCTTCATTTATACCTGAAGTTTTGGTCAGATGATTTCTATGCTGAGAGTTGTAGATGAGAAGTGAAGCAGGGTAATTGTCCAAGTGGCAATTGTGGGTGATGGATGAAGCTGGCATGACTTCAACAGAACAGGGACTTGACTTTTCCTCTCCAGATATTTCCAGCTTTTAGCTGTGTGGCTGGTGTACCCATGCTTTTTAGTGGCTTGATACATACATCTCTTTTGGAACTAAACTAAATGCATTTATGGCAGTTGCATCTGTCTTGATGCTCTTTCCTAACAGTAAAAAGACAATTTGAATATCTATTAATAAAAATTTGGCTATATATACACATATTATGCAATAAAATACAAAAAAAAATACTAAAATAACTATAATTTTTTTTTTTTTTTTGGTTTTTGGGTCACACCCGGCAGTGCTCAGGGGTTACTCCTGGCTCCATGCTCAGAAATTGTTCCTGGCAGGCACGGGGGACCATATGGGGCACCGGGGATTCGAACCGATGACCTTTTACATGAAAGGCAAACACCTTACCTCCATGCTATCTCCCGGGCCCCTAAAATAACTATTGAAAAAAATTTTTTTGTGGTTTTTTGGGTCACACCCGGCAGTGCTCAGGGGATACTCCTGGCTCCATGCTCAGAAATTGTTCCCGGCAGGCACGGGGGACCATATGGGATGCCGGGATTTGAACTGATGACTTTCTGCATGAAAGGCAAACGCCTTACCTCCATGCTATCTCTCCAGACCTGAAAATTTTTTTCATTGAGTTTGATGAAGCAGTACTCAGGACTTTTCAGCACAGGGGTCGAACTTGGGCCCTCTGTGTGCTGTACTTGCTATCTCTCCAGCCCCTGTTGAAGAAGTTTTTAAGCTACAAAGCATCCATTTTCCTAAAAATTATATACATATATATATATATATTTATACTTTATGGGTGAAGAAAGGGGGCATAAAATTAAAATATGGTATATGTCATTCTGTTTTATAATTTTTAAAATTCTACATGTTTTTGTAATTCAGCAACTTATTTATTTATAAATTTATCTATTTTAGTCTGGTGGCTCTCATTCGGTAACGCTCAGGCTTTGAGGTCATCTGGAGGGATTCAAGGAACCATATGTAGTGCCAGGATCAAACCTGGGCCAGCCATGTACAAGACAAGTGCCTTTCCTGCTATACTGTATCTTTAGCCAGCCTTTTATTCACTTTTTATGTGTTAGAGGGCTAAGGATCACATGGAAATATAATTGCTCTACTAGGTTTTGAGGATATTCTACTTTGAGATTTCCAAGTAAGGTAGCAAGCTATTGATTTGCTGAATACATGGAAACAAAAAACAGACAAGATATTCTTGACCTGAAAATAGATTCACCTTGAGAGACAGAGTTCAGCATGTCTCTTTTTACACTTCCAGCACAAATTGGGACCTGATCTCCTCTCTTTCATTCATCATTTCAATTCTAAGTAATTCTTTTTTTGTTTGTTTTTGTTTTGGGGTCATATCCAGCAACTCTGTGGGATTACTCCTGGCTCTGTGCTCAGAAATTGCTCCTGGCAGACTCCGGGGATTATATGGAATGCCAGGAATCAAAACCATCCTGTGATGTCCGAATGCAAGGCGAACACCCTTCTGCTGTACTATCGCTCAGGCCCTCTAGTACTTCTTTATCTGTATCATCATTTAAGAACATATAGGATTAGACCACTTGTGTGTGCTTTTATGCAAAGAGATAGGCATTATATACATTTTGTTTAATATTTTTTGAGTCAAAGCCCATTGCTTTGATGAGTTACTACTTTAATTTAGGTTGAATTTATCAGCTCGGTTCATGTTTTTTTTTTTTTTTTCTTTTGAAAGAGTTTAATTAGCTCTTTAATGAAGGAATCTACTTTCCTGTGTAAATTCATGCCTCGTTAAATCCTGGCTGGAAACCATTGAAAGCAGGACTGGGAGCTCTTTACTAGTGTTTCACTAATTGCTTTTTGGTGGTCTAGAACGAGGAAGTGAAATTCTGTAATTCTAAACTCCAGATT
>PVKC010009288.1:0-27032 GCA_004027635.1 Crocidura indochinensis
CACCACATACTGTATACTTCTTTCCGCTATTGTCACAGGGTTCTTTCTCTCATTCATCACCAGTCTCGCCACACTTGGCAAATTCAAATTTGTAGACCAGCCCTCAAGTTCTGTTGCCATTTTATTTATTTTTTATTATGTTTCTTTATATTCCATATATGAGAGTGATCATTCTATATATGTTTCTTTCCTTATGAACTAATTTTGTTCAGCACAATACCCTCCAGTTTTACCCAGATAACCACAAAGTTTATCATTTCATCTTTTCTTAAAGTGGAGTAATATTCCAAAGTGTGTTATGTACACACACACTCATATATAAATACATACTGGTATATACAATTATCACAACTAATTTATTCAGCCATCTGTTCTTGAACATTTAGATTGCTTGCAGATTGAGCCTATTGTGAACAGTGCTGCAATAATTTTAAATGCATAATCAAAAGTATTTTGAGGTCCTTGTAGTAGATGTCAAGAAGTAAAACCTTGGGTCATAGGAAGCTCAATTTTTGGTTCACTGAAGTGTCCATACTGTTTTCTAAAGAAGTTTGAACCAGTTGACATTCCCACCAACAGTGGATAAGGATTCCTTTATTCCCACATCCACTCTGAACTGTTTGTTTTTGTTCTTTATGATGTGTCCCTGTCTCATAGTTGTAAGGTGATACCCCATTTTTGTTCTAATTTGCATTTCCCAGATTATCTGTGATGCAGAGCATTTTTCCACATTGTGTCTGTTCCTCTCTTTCCATTTCTTTTTGATGAATTTGTTTTTTGTTGCAAAGTTTTACAAGTGCTTTATATATTTTTGAATATTAACACTTGGTCAGTGTGAGATTATTTTCCCCAATCTGTGGTGTGTCTTTATATTCTAGTCATAGTTTCTTTTGTGATAGATAAGCTTAATTTTATGTAGTATCATTTGTTAATTCTTTTCATTTCGTCAATGACTTTGAGTCACTGAAGATGAAGCCTCTAGATTCAATGTCATGAAGGATTCTACCTAATTTTATTCATATAATTTGTGGGTTAAATCTGACATTAAGGCTTTTAAGCAATTTTACATCAACGTTTATGTATAGTGTGAGATTGTAATCTGAGTGCAGTTTTTTTTTAAACTGTGACTCACCAGTTTCTTGAAGATTTGTTGAAGAGACTTCCTTGTTCTACTTCATACTCTTAACTCCTTTGTTGAAGTTTAACTGTTTGTATTACTGAGTATCTGTCTCTAGGCTCTCTATTATATTCTACTGTTCTTTATTTCTTATGTTGTTCTCTTCAAATTCATTCCCTAGCTCTCTATTGCACAGCATATTTCTTTTCAGAATTTTCTACATTATTTTGCTTTCTGGAGGTTTTCTTTCTCTTTCTCTTTGAACTCACCAATCCATCCCTCTGCTGCTGAGACATTCACTAAGTTTCTTAGTTTCATCTACAATACTCTTCAGTTGCTCTTTTATGTTTGCTTGTTTTTGGGCCACAATCAGTGATTTTCAGAGGATACTCGGCTTTTCACTTAGGGATCACTCCTGGAAGTACTGGTCTACCATATAGGAGGTTGGGATCAAACCCATTTCAACCATGTGCAAGACAGTTACCTGCTTACTATACTATTTCTCCAATCCCTTAAATACTCTTCAGTTATGTCACTTATGATTCCATTCATGCTTTTTTGTGCTTTACTGTCTACTTGTCTCATTGTTTCATTGATATCATTAAACATCCTCATTTACTGTCTCTTATCTCAGTGTGTAAGAGACATTAAAAGCTGGTTGGTACTGATAAAAAGCTTTTAGGCTGCTCATTAAGTATGGTGGGCTTTTATGTTGATTTTAAACTGTAACCATTTTGCTCTCAGGATGACTCTGATGGATTCAGCTTTTGCTCCTTTTCATCCCTGTCAGGCCCCTCACTGTAGTTTCTTGTGATTTTTTTTTGGCCCAGGTTACATCACAGGACTACTTTTGACGCTCTCTTGTCCTAACCTCTTTTCCACTTAATATTCTATGAAATTCTTATCACTACCATCACATTGTTCAGGTTTTTCTGTGGTATAAGAAGATGGAACTAGGTATGAGCTACTGACAGTAGGAAGTCTCTGAGGGCAGCTAGATATAGAAACGTTTGTGGATTCATAGCTAGAGATATGAATTTGTGAAGTGTGAAGTATGAGCAATAAAGTTTAGGGTGGCCATGGAATTTAGGGTGAAATAATTGCAACGAAGTCAGGGACTTTGATTCATGCTCTGAGTGATGATAGTGGCCCGTGCTAAAGTGGTAGAGCTGGTTTTCTCATATTCTATGGAGACTCGGTCAGGGGTGTGATTCATGTCCCCAAAGATCATGATGGCTGGGATGAGAATAAAAAGTTTATGAAGCCATGAACACTATTGTTTCAACATAAGAATAAATTAGAACTAATGGACAAAAACAGTATTTCATTTAAAATTAAGGCAATATCAAGTGGACTTTTCAGAAAAACAGAAACATCAAAGCTATATAATAATTATCAATTATATAGAGAAATATAATATGTAATATAATCATATTTTATATAATATATAGTAATATATATTATATATATAATATAATATAACTTATTATTTTTTTGTTTTGGGCCACATCAAGTGATACTCAGGGCTTTCTCCTGGCTTTACACTCAGGAATCACTCCTGGCAAGCTTAAGAGACCATATAGGACACTATTGGGTATCAAACTTGGACTGGCCTGACTGTGTGCAAGGCAAACATCCTACCTGCTATTTTTCTGGTTCACTTTGCTTATTCATTTTATTATATGACCTTAAATGAAGGAAGATAATATAAAATGATAGATGGAACGTTTCTTATTGTCATATACTCACATACCAGTCACAATTCTCCCTAGTAAGAAGTACTGAAAATAATACTTTTTCTTAAACCCTTCCTTCTAACAGTTTGTTTTTATAACTTAATCATTTTTTCTCTCTTGAGTATTTTCTTTCTTCCTTATCTGTTTCTTTTCTCCTTCCTCTACCCTCGTTTTGCTTAGGCACCCATTTCCCACCCCTATTTCCATAGAGGGTGAGAGAGATGGGTCTCAGTCCATTCATGCTTGTCATTCTTTTTGTGACTGATATTTGTGGAGGGATATATATGAGGCTTAAATTAGGTCAATGATAGTAAAGAATAAAATCTTAATGTTGTGAGTAGAAAATTTCTGATTTTTCCTGAATCAGTAATTTAAATAAGAAGTGATTAACTACATATTTTATTTTTATTAGATGAATCTATAAATATTAAAATATATCCATAACTCAATCACTATTTAATCCCAAAGAATAACAGTATCTTACTTTATAAGCAAAATTTATTTCACTAAATAGAGGTGATTGTGGGCCTGGTACTGTATATCTGAGACAAAAAGGATTCCTCATAAAAGGATAATGAGGGACTGGAGAAATAGTATAGAGGTAGAACTTTTCCTTACATGCAGACGATCCAGGTCAGATGATGGTTTGAATCTCGGTGTCCCATATGGTCCCTTGTGCTTGCTAGGAGTGATTTATGAGTGCAGAGCCACCCATGAGCACTGCCAGGTGTCATCCCCCCAAAAGGATAATGATTGTGTCCTTTAATGTAAGTAATAAATCTATAAATGTATGAGTTATAAACATATAAATGTCTTCATGACTAGAGAATATAGCATTTTGGGTTTATTTTTATACTTTTCCTTTTTGTGAGTTTTACTATATCACTTGAGATTCTCATAGTAGAGCAAGTATACTTTTTTCTCATTTATTCTGCACTTGTCTATATGGCTTATTTACCAATATATTGAGATAGAAGTAGTAGATGTCAATTCAAGTTTAACCATCAAGAGTTATTTGTTCTTTTACTTGCCCTCATCATGTGCCTCTACTATGAATAGAAAATGCTTGACAAATTGTCTCAGGAACAAGATAGGACTCTCAAAGACCAGTAATATTCTCAGTGAACCTCAATCTACATCAATTGACTCTTGCCTACTGGTAGATGTCCAAGTTACTACAGCTGGCACTAGTATCACCAAGCAGTATTCTTGATTAGTCAACTCAACAATGGACAAGTAAGAATAGAAATATTTGATAGCACAGCAGCGTTTGCCTTGCAAGCAGCCGACCTAGAACCTAAGGTTCAAATCCTGATGTCCTATATGGTCCCCTGTGCCTGCCAGGAGCCATTTCTGAGTAGATAGCCAGGAGTAACCCCTGGGCATCGCCTGATGTGGCCCAAAAAACAAAAACAAAAATAAAATAAAATAAAAAAGAATAGAAATATTTATTGGGAACGGAGCGATGGCACAAGTGATAAAGGATCTGCCTTGCTTGTGCTAGCCTAGGATAGACTGTGATTTGATCCCCTGGTGTCCCATATGATGTCCTAAGCCAGAAGCGACTTCTGAGAGCATAGACAGGAGCAATCCCTGAGCATCACTGGGTGTGGCCCCCAAACAAACAAAAAACAAAAAAGAAAAGAAAAGAAAGAAATATGTATTGAATAAATATTTCTTGTAACTGAGTAACTAGCAGCACATTGCTTTCTCTTGCATTTTCTGAGCATGAGAATGAGAAGGAAAGGGAGTAAGAAATTTAGAGCCATTAAGTCTAGAATAACAGTACAATGAGTATCTCAAGCTGACCTGGGTTTGATACCTGGCAACCCATGCAGTTTTCCAAGCACTGCCATGAAAGACTTCTGGGAACAGAGCAAGGAAGACAAGAACAGAATAACTTTAACTTAAAAGGGATGTAAACCAAGACAGTAAAAAAAATAGGTACACTGGTCTTGTAGCTAAACATAGGCCATTACGGGAAAAGAGGATTGCCAAGTTCCCGCCCTGTCTGAGACTCTCTAGCTTTACCCACCATCCACAACTGCCACTTCACCAATGGCTCAACTTTGCCGCTTAATAACTGATTTTTGCAGAGACACTTTACCAACCTAAACTCCAGGTAAGCTAGTATTTGGGCTGAGATCACCAGGACTTAGTTGGAGTGAATTTGAGGATAGATACCCAAAAGAGGGATTCTGTGTCACATGGCAGCTCAATTTAGAGTTTACTGAGAATCTGCCACATTGTTTTCTATAGGGATTGACCATATGTCATATCCACTAGCAGTGGCTGAAAGTATTTTTTCTCAACACATCCCTGCCGACAGAGATTATTCTCATTTTTCTTGCTATGTGCCATCCTTATTGGTGTAAGATGATATCTCATTGTTATCTTGATTTGGATTTCCCTAATGATAAGTGGTGATAAGCATTTTTTTTCTCATGTGTCTAATGGCTATCTGTTGGTGTTCCGCAGAGAAGTGTCTATTCATTTCTTCTCTCTATATTTTGATAGTGTTTTTAGCTTTTTGTGGAATTATCCTTTGTGAGTACTTTGTATATCTTAGATATCAAATTTTTACCTGATGTGTTGAGAACAATTTTTTCTCTCATTTACTTAGCTATCTTTTAAGTGTAGCTTGTGTTTCTTTTGCCATACAGAAACTTTTTAGTTTGATGTATCCCTTGCCATTGGATATCATTGAAGACTTTATTGAAGTCTTTGTCTTAGAATGTACTACCTATACTTTGCTCAGTGAACTTTATAGATTTGGGTCTGATCTCAAGGCCTTTAATCTACTTTAAATTCACTTTTGTGTAAGGTGTGAGATTGATCTTGAATTTCTTACATGAGTTTATCCAATTTATTCGAACACAATTTATTGAATAGACTGTCTTTATTCCATTACAAGTTCTTGACACCTTTGTCAAAGGTTAATTGACCATAACCTTGGTGTTTTGTCACTGACTATTCTATTCTACCTGGTCTGAAAGTCTGTCTTCATTCCAATACTATGCTGCTTTGATCACTATGGCTTTGTAGTAGAGCTTCATTAGATAATGAGATGCCTTCCAGTTCCTTGTTTTTTAATCACCTAATGTTCAAAATCAAAACAAATAGCAGAAAGATCAACTGACCAAAAATAGTATAGTAAACCTTCTGACAATTTACATAATGATCTCATTGCAAGATAGAATAATTTTCATAAATTTTATTTTTGTTGTACTTATAAAAATGATTCATTATAACTTCCTGAATGTGGCACAAAATATATTATTTTGTACCTATCAATTGGGTAGGATTGGGAATAGTTGGGAATTCAGGAACTATTGTAAAAGGAATTTTACACTGGCGATGGAATTAGTGTTGGAACATGGAGTGGCGGATACAAATATATTATGAGCAAATATGTAAATAATTGTATTTAAATGGAGTAATTTAAAAAAAGAAATGTTGAGCCATTTATGCAGCTTCCTTTTCTGAAAAATGATTGGCAACTTAGAAGAATTTTATTTATTTTACTTGCTGTTCTATTATTATTGTAACATTGTGTTTACCATACTGTTAATTTTTCTGCTTTTGGAATGCAATGCTAGTTCTCACTATCAGTGTCAAAAATTGTTCACCACTGTGCTAATGTTAGGTTTCATCTATCCCATCCCTCCCCATCCTCTAGTTCTAGGTAATTTGCTTGGAAATTTGAATTTTTGTATCAAATTACAAAGATTAGTTTTCATTGAAAGCTGCCCAGCCCCATACTTTGTTGTTTTATCTCTCTGTATATCACAATTATTTAGATTATCCTATATTTTTTCTTTTCCCTCTGACTTATTTTTCTTCATGCAGCACTATTTCCATACCAAAAAATAGAAAAAGTTACTATTTTATTTTTTGAAATAAAGAGCTACTGGCTCCTTCCCAGTTTTTTTTTTTTTTTTTTTTTTTGCGTAGGGTCTATTACTATCTCCTGAGTGCTCCTGAGTAAAGCATGGTGATGCATAAGTGATCATATATGAAGCCAGGGACTCAGACATATATGAGGCTAGCACTTCACCTTTCTAGTCCTTATCTTTTCATGTAGCTGATATATGTTCCATTGTATACATATGTCACAACTTGTCATTGGGTGAGATATAAAAATTATCTGTCATTGGGCAATTGGGTTATATAAAATAATAACTATTAAAAATAGTAGTGGAACAAAATTTAACTAATGCTGTTTACCATAATGAACATAGATGATCTATGTTTTTTCAAATACATGCTTTTATGTTTCTTACATGGATGCCATGGAGTAAAATTACTGAATTATTTGGAAATTCCATTTTCGCTTTTTGGAGCAAAATATCTCCATACTAATTTTTTAGAAGCTGAACCAGTTTGCAATCTTGCTAACAGTGAATGAAGATTTCTTCTTCTTCTTGTTCTTTCTTTTTAATCACATATTCACCAAAGTTGGCTGTTTTTATCTTTTTAAAAATTAGTCAGTGGTACTGGAGAGATTGTATCTCTCTGATTCCTGTTATCATATCATACTATGATATTTTTGTATCCAGTAAATTTTCTGTATCCAGTAAATTTGTGTGATCATTCTGTCTGTCCCTTTCCTCTGAATAATTTCACTTAACATTTCACTCTATTCCCTTTATAGTTGTTGATACAGCATTTGCAATGACCAAAGGCCTTTCCCATATTTTGTTGTGGTACTCACAAGAGTTTCACAGCAGGTTGTGGTGCCTACACATTTGTCTACAGAGCTTACTGAAATTTTCACTCCTTTTTTTGAGGCGCTACTCCCCTGCTAATGAAGATCTTATGCATTAGTTGAAGTGCATAAGTAATGGTTGTAGTGTTTGCCAGAGATTGCTGTGGTGTTCAAACCTGAGTCCTGGAGTTTCACTTCCTGGTTGTGGTGCATGTACACTTTTTTCTTTGTTGTGGTGCTTGTCTGGGATTGAAACTCTATGGGTCTTGTGTAGACTTTGCTGTGGTGTGGCTAGATCATGGTGGTAAGAGAGATTACAGACAGCAAAGCTTCTATACTTAAACAAAAAGAATTTCCAGAATTGTGTCTGGCACGTGTGATGGCACTAGGGATTAAACCCAGACCCAAGTATGCTTCCTAAACACTGAACTTTTCTTCTGGATTATTAACATATTTTCTGAATATAGAGGGCTTTATAAGTATAGAGGACTACAGATAAAATATTCAATATTAGTTATTCTTTCTGAGGAATAGGATGATGTATTAGGATGTGAGGTTTATGCACCTTTTAAGGTGCATAAATCTGGCTGAATAAATATTTAAAGAACTAACCTCAGCATATGAAACACATAATCAAAATTCTGACCTTGGATTACAAAACTGATTAACAACCATTGAGGAGTAAGGGGCGGGGAATGTCTTGAGTTTTGGTATTAGTTCAATACAATAAGTTTAAGCATCAATACCATAAAGTGTAACACTATTGTAATAATATCATCTAAACTATAATTAAAAGAAAACATATTCAAAGTCATTAATAAAAATCTATGTACATTTTTGCGGTATTTAAAAGAACCCAAGCTCTGTGTTTTCCAAATATGTAATCATTTTTTTTTGTTTTGTTTTGCTTTTTGGGTCACACCTGCTGATGCTCAGGGGTTACACCTGACTCTGGGCTCAGAAGTCTCTCCTGGCAGGCATGGGGGATCATATGGGATGTCAGGATTTGAACCAGAGTCCATCCTGTAACGTCTGCATGCAAGACAAATGCCTTACCCTGTGCTATCTATCACTCCAGTCCCTAAATATTTAATCATTTTATCTGCAAATAATGTTCATTTGATTTCTACTGATGAATGTTATGGTTTTTACTTGGATTTTTTGTATAAAAGAATCTCCTAGCATTTTAGAACAATGATAAATGTGGTAGAAGTGAAATATGATTTTATTTATCTCTAATTTAATGGTTACTTTCAATATGTCGTTATACATGACTTTTGCTGAAGTTCAATTATTATCTCATAAAATATTTGTGCTATAAAATATTAAGGATTCCACTGGTCATAGTAATGCTGGTGATAAATAGTCTGGAAACTCCAACTATGAGTTTCTAGTTTAACTCATCTAGAAGGGTAGAGCTATTGGGAGACTGGGGGGAGGAGAGAATCACTACTAATTTGCCAAAAAATGTAAAATTGCTGTGGGATTTTTTTTCTTTTCTAGATGACTCTGATATTATTAGAAGGATGCCAGACAGACTGGTAAGAAGTAAATCATGCAACAGTTTTCTGTAACAAAACCAAAGCTTATTTTAAAAAATAAAAAAACAAAAATAAAAAAAATATCAAGGATTTCTTTCACACATTTGTATCCTTACAACTAGGTTTGTGGAAACTTTATTTTATTTATTAAAGTATTAGTACCTAAATTATTTATGTCAATTATATTTTATTGCATATTTACTAGTCTCATTCTACAGCATTATTGATCTTATAATAAAATAAACAAATTATTATTATTATTATTTAGGCTCTAAAATGAATAATTAACTGTTACTTATGGAAAGCCAACTTTAGATTAATCATGTTTCCTGATTGTTTGGCATTTGAATGTAATGGCTATTTTAGTTGACCCTTTGCAACAATTAGTCATTAAAAAAAGAAAAGGTCCTTCAGAGTCTTTAAAAGTTCTCTTCTTTGTTTTTTTTGTTCTTTTTTTTTTATTGTGACTGAAGTTCAATATACAAAATTATTTACGGTACATAGTGACAATGAATGAAGGGCATTCCCACCACCTATGTTGTCCTCCCTCCTCTCCCATTTCCAGCATGTCCCCCATATCTCCCTCCATTATCCCTCCCCACCCTGAATACTAGTATAACTGGTCTCTACTTTATTCTTAATGAAATTTTCCCCCCAAAGTAGAAACAAATTCGATCTCACAATTTGCAAGTAGAGAGAGGTCGTTAGGTTAATTCAAGTATTTGCATAGAATTCTCACTGAAACCTTTTTTAAGGGCTTTACATGCTGTGAACTCCACCTTTGGGTTTAACTCGTGTCTTGAAAAGTGTTAATAAATTCTTCAGACCTACTATAGTTTAGAATAACATATTTTTGTCCAAACAGCAGCCACATTCAACTTAAAGCCAGATGCCATAAGCCAATGAAATTTAGAAGTAAGATTAAACTTTGAGTATAGATATAAAACTTGAAAAAAATACATGAACAAACAAAACTGTGTGGAGATATTAATCAGAGAAGTGACACTTTGGAAAATTCTCTCCCCACCTCACTAAACCCTATCGTTTCCCCATTTCTGTGGTTACTGTGGTTAAGAGTGCAGCTGACAAGTAACTGTGGATGGGGAAGGCAACTGACTTCTTACACATGGCTGCCCAGATGTGCTACTCTCTCAGGGATGCCTTACCTTCCTCTGCCTGAGTAGCCAAGTCTCAAGTTCTTCCATGCCCAACAATGATGAGGAAACATATTGACTGAGAGAACATCATTCTTTCCATGACTGAGTGACTGCTTGATTCTAGGTAATGTATTCGACAAGAGATACAATTTTCCATAAGCCTTCTTTAATATCATTGGTATCTCTTGGTAACATTCTGAGTCAATAATGAGCTCATACTTATTGAGTAACAATAAGGTAACAATAAGGGTAACAATAAAGGTAAGAATAAACTACTCTAGGCCTGTATAAATAAACCTGATATGTTAAGAGGAAGCACTGCTGGAAAAAACTATGCATGAACCACTTCTTGAAACTAGTAGGACTTTGAGACACTGAAAGTCATCAGTGCAATTCAAAGTTATTAAGAAAATCCAGAATTAAGACTGAA
This sequence comes from Crocidura indochinensis, assembly GCA_004027635.1. NCBI lineage: Eukaryota > Metazoa > Chordata > Mammalia > Eulipotyphla > Soricidae > Crocidura > Crocidura indochinensis. The sequence continues at coordinate 10,690 of PVKC010009288.1, forward strand.
CAACCAGGTAAGGAAGGAAACTTAAGCAGTAGCTAGATGATAAATTGAATAATGCCCTTCCTGATAAGATAGCCACAGCCTAATCCTGGGAAATTGATATCAGGACTGGAAAACTTATTTCTGCAAAGGGCAATTTTCATATATATATATATACATATATATGAAATATATATACATATATATATATGAAATATATCTTATCTGTTCAGACCACGTGATTCATAGACCTTATCTGGGCTTGCAGATTGGACACCCCCAATCCCTGCATGTGATCTAAGGTGTGTTTTCAAATGTGTTTATGTTAAGCATTTTGAGGTGAAGAAATTATCCATGATCATCAGGGTGAATCTAATATAACAGCATGACTCTTATGAACTGATAAAATAAGGCAACTTTTATTTCTGGTCTGATCTTCATTTTATACTTTTTTCAGCTTTCTTGAAATACCTGGTGAGATCCAGGTTAAGGCATATTTATGATGGAGAATGGTCATTAAAGAAATTTTTCCTTTCCATATCCCTCATATTTTGGTGGGCCTATGCAAACAATAATTGCCACTCTAACACCGTTTTTACTGTGCTCCTTTGACTCTAATCCTTAAAAAAAACCACTTAAACTTTTGAGGTTAACTTAAACTAATATGCTTGTGCATGGAAATGTAAAAAAATACTATGCCTTTTATGTTTAAAAGGTTTCATAAGTTTTATGGCTTTAGATTGCTTTGTGTGCTGCTAAGAAATATTATAATGTATTACAATCTGGGGAGTTGAGGGACAAAATAATTGTACATGGGTTCTGTTTTATTTATCTTAATGTTCTTTGTCTGAAAGTTCAAAGTTAAGATATCACCAAGGGGACTTCTTCTGAGAATTCTGTTTATGGGTGATTGTCCTTCCATTGTAACTTTACCTTGTCCTCTTTCTTTGCATCTTTGTTCTCATAATTAAAAATAAAAAATTAAAAAAAAATAAAAAAATAAAAAGAAACCCACAATGATTCCTTGTGCATGTACACATCATGAAGGAACTTGCATTCCATCCTCAGATATTAGTAATAATATGAAGGTGAGTATGAAAAACATACACGAGAGAGAAACCTTATCTGTCTTTTTTTTTTTTTTGGTTTTGGGGTCACACCCGGCAGTGCTCAGGGGTTATTCCTGGCTCTATGCTCAGAAATTGCTCCTGGCAGGCACGGGGGACCATATGGGGCACCGGGATTCGAACCAATGACCTTTTGCATGAAAGGTAAACGCCTTACCTCCATGCTATCTCCCAGGCCCCAACCTTATCTGTCTTCATTCAAGCTAGGCCTTATGGTAGAATCCAATCACAGACAGAATTTGTGAGTATGCAAATGTGAGAGGCTCTATTTATTTTGACATCTAGAACTTTCACTGGAAAGAAACCATATGCCTACAATAAATGTGGGAAATTTCTTTACTCAATCCTCAAACCTTGTTACAAACATGAGGGTTCAATTGGATAGAAGCATTAGGCTTGTAAGGAATGGGAAAGGCTTTCTTTCAATACTCAGCCTTTAATCCACAGATGAAGAATCTTGCTCGAGAGAAACGCTATGAATGTATGGTAAGTGGGAAAGTATTTATTAGATCTTCATACTTCACTAAATATATAGTTTCATACTTGATTGGGGAAAGACATGATTAAATTCTTTTCCTATAATAAACATGTGAAAACTCACTTTGGACATAAATCTTATAAATTTGACAAATGTAGAAAATACTTTCCTTCTTCCTGAAGAAGTCTAAATGTTTTAGACCAACAATAGAGAGAAATTTTTAAATGTAATACACACATCTAAGCATCTTTCTATTCTTCACTGTCCTTCACAATTGTACTCACTGCAGAGAAACTCTATACATGTAATGAAGATGGAAGGCCTTTTACTCAATCTTCAGGTTTTCTAAACATGAGGTTTACTCTAGAGAGAAACCCTTTTAAATGGGACAAATTGGAGCAAGGTTTGGTTATATTTTCAAATCTTATTGAATATCCTACCTTTCTTACTGGATAAAAATCCTTTGAGTGTAATATATGTGTGAGATATAAATCAGCTTTTATACTTCAGTGAATGGAAGTGACACTGCAGAAAAGTGCTAGGAATATAGAAAGTGGAATGTGCCTCACTTTCATATAGGCTACCATATGTGACTCACATTGGAGAGAAGCAAAAGATATAAAAATGCTTTCAATTTCTCTCTCTCTCTCTCTCTCTCTCTCTCTTTGGTGTTTTGGCCACACCAGGTGACACTCAGGGCTTACTCCTGTCTATGCGCTCAGAAATTGCTCCTGGCTTGGGGGACCATATGGGATGCCAGGAGATCAAATCATTGTCAGTCCTAGGCTATCGCGGGCAAGCAGATGCCTTACCACTTATCGCCACTGCTCTGGCCCCAAATTTCTCATTTTTTAAGTTAAGTTACAGTGATTTACAAAGTTGTTCATAACAGAGGCTCACACATACCATGTCCCAGCACCAACACCACCAATTTCTCACTTTTCTTAAATATCTGGAAATAAATTTCTTGGAGAGAGATTATTTTCAATGTGAAGAAAATGGCAAAAACTTTAAAATCCCTATACACTGGAATTCATGAAGAGAGCACACTGGGTAAATATAGTCTGGATCAGACTAAATCATAGCAGTGGGCTCACTGGAGCTCTGATACTGAGAAAACAAAAGACCCATTTCGTTATCAGTAAAATATATATTTTAAACTGTTGAAAATGTCATACGAGATAAAAATTCCATTTATGTAAGTAAAATACGTGAAAAGGTGTAGTTTTGCTATAGTTTACCATTCACATCTCATTCATTTCTCATCTTATGAGAAAAAGTAATGAATATACAAAATATTTAGTCATTTAGTTTCAGATTGTTAAACATTCTATTTTTCTTTCATGTCACATCAGATTGGAACACAGGAGTATTTATGACAGAAAACATGTACAATCACAGGGAATTTGATAGCATTTAATTAAACATGATATGTAAAATTCATCTGATACTTGCATACTAAATAGTCGGCAATGTGTTTGCAATGCACATGGAAAATACATGACCAAATCAGAAATTTTTACTGTAGTGGATATAGGATCTTCAAGGAATAATGTCAAGAAATACACTAGTTGACAGAAATTCTATCTACTTAGCATTGTTTTAGTTGCCGCTATGTATTTTCATTCTCTTCCTGATCAGTTCCATCTGGTAGGCCTTGTATAAAAATACTTCAGTGTGGGGCCGGGCAGTGGCGCTGCAGGTAAGGTGCCTGCCTTGCCTGCGCTAACCTAGGACGGACCGCGGTTCGATCTCCTGGTTCCCCATATGGTCCCCAGTGCCTGCCAGGAGGGACTTCTGAGCAAATGGCCAGGAGTAACCCCTGAGCATCACCGGGTGTGGCCCAAACCACCCCCCCAAATACTTCAGTGCACACATTATATTCCCAATTTGGTTTTACTAAAGCAAATTTTCTTGAGAATAGAATGAGGGAGGAGGAAACGGTTAGTAGCCAATCAGTCCACTGTTAAAGTTTTCTGGATCTAAAGATGGTTGTTTAATTGACCAAAACAACAGCCTCGTCCATTTTTATTTTCATTGCATGCTATATAGAACAAGTAGTTTCCATTTTTTTAATTTAAATACAAGCTCTGAACAGGAATTTTAATTTTTTTTTTTTTTTGGTTTTTGGGCCACACCCAGTGACACTCAGGGGTTACTTCTGGCTATGCGCTCAGAAGTCGCCCCTGGCCTGGGGGACCATATGGGGCACGGGGATCGAACTGCGGTCCTTCCAAGGCTAGCGCAGTAAGGCAGGCGCCTTACCTCCAGCGCCACCACCCGGCCCCAGGAATTTTAATTTTTAATGTAATCTAGGAGGATTGAAATGGAAAAAATTAAGATATACTACATTATATACTATCTACTGTTTCTTAATATAAGCATTAGCAATAGTTATTGGTATAATAGTATAACACATAAATTTCACCTGCTTAGAGTAACAGACATTCCCATATTAAATTCAAATGTTACATTATGATTACAAAATCGAAAATTAAAAAAGGATTCAGAGAGAAAGAATAGCAATATTTTTCTCAACTCCTGATTTTTTACTGACTGTTTTATATCAGGGAAAAAACTTTCCATCCTGACTTAACAAGTGAGGCTGAGTATGTCCCACAAGTCACAAACAATAGTAATAAAAACCTTGGACCTCTGTAAATAAGTACCAGAGAGCCAAGCTGGACATCAGATTTTCTATGATCACTTCTTCTTTAAGCGGAAACAAGACTTGTTCTCATTTCTGCCTTCTGTGAAGAGTGTGGAAAGGACTCATCCCCTTGCTTTTTGATGGGCAATGTCTTCTGCTGTGTGAAACCTAGGCAATTCTCCATTGCCTTCATCAGATGAATATCATATATATATATGTCATAGGGAATAAAAATTCCATTTATGTAAGTAAAATATGTGAAGAGGTATACATCTATGCATATATGCATCTATATATGTCTCCTACAGGGCTCTTTGAAGATGCCTCCCACTAAGTTTTTTGTGTTAATCATAATCACTTGTTTATGAAGTTGCCACTTTTGTTAGATCTCCAACTTCAGGACACTCAGAGGCTGTTTGTTTGTCTTAGGCCTGTGCTTTTTCATGTGGTTGACCCAGAGCAATCTTTTCAGGCTTACTTGTAAGGAAATGCAAATGATGATTTTGAAAGTGCTAAACTGGATCACAAAATGGATTAAAAGATGATATTCACCATTACTGATTCAAAGAATAGATTTGGGAAAGTACAACAACCACCTGAAAAATGAAATGATCTGTTTATATTATTAGGCCTTTAAGACAACATATATGGGTCATTCATCCACAATTTAAAATTTCATGACAGAAAGCATGACGATTTTACAGAAAATTAAAACAATAACAACATTGAACCGCTACATCTAAACAAGCTAAAAACAGAACAGAGAAAAGGCAAAAACCAAACCAAAACAAAAGCTAAAAAATAAACAAGAAACCCAAAATCCCCCAAACAAACAAACAAACAAACAAGAACTCAACAATGTTGCTGACCAGTCTACTTTCCAAAATCACAAACCTGTGTTCTACACTTTGGGATCCCACCATGCAATTCTGCATACACCCAGGTCTAGAGCCTGTGGGAGAGGAATCATTGAGACTATTCATTTACCTAATTTATATTCCTCTAGACTGAGAAATGCAGAAGGATAAGTGTCCAATTTTATTAGTCTCTTCTTATCTTTGAGAATTAGGCACACAGTTGGACAGGCTCCATGCCTACAGATTTTGGGAGTGTTTGTGTATGAATCTGGCCAGGGAAAGTTTACACACATACACACATATACATACACAAACATGTGTTATTCTTTGGTTTACTGCTCAAATATTTCAGTGTCTATGAAAAATAACAAGTGCTACGATCATTAATGGTTGTAAGAGGATCATCCTCATGACATCTAGCAGCAGAAATTCTGGGATTTAATTTATTTCCATTGAACACTTTTAAAATAATAAAATAAAAAGGCTTCATGACTGCTTTTTATTTATTTGTTGCTTGTTTGAATATTAATGGTTCCTATGACCTCATGCATCATGTGACCATTTACCCTTCTCTTTCTTCCTCATAACCTTTTAAATTGGGGCAATGACATATGCAGATTTTCTCCTTTACATTTAAAACTGGACCCAGTTTAGAAAATGAATTATATAGTTACCCCATTATTTAATGAGTTGTGGCACTTGCAAATGTGCCCGTCCCTAGTTAAGAGAAAAGAATATGGTGGGTTCTGGATCTGTAGTCAAATCCAGGTTTAGAAACAAGAACAAGTTGCTTAAAATTTCTATGTTTCTCCTTATAAATTATAACAATAATAATAATAATGCTTTAGACGATAATTGCTCCCTGTCTCTCTGGGAGAGACAATATTTGTAGAATGCTTGAGCATAGCACTAGAGAGGCTAAGTTCTGACAAATATTGCTATTATTATTCTTTCTTCTTTCTTTCCTTGCTCCTTTCCTGCATGTTTTACCTCTCCATCTTGTCCTCCATGCTTTCTTTATTTTTTAATTGATTATTTTTCTTTCAGAAAAAAAATAGAATCTTTTAGATGGCATGAAGCTGAATGCTTCTATTTCATGCTTAATATCCTGGCTGCAGATAGGAGAGCTGAAAGGCACATTTCAGAATCCAGTTGGTTATATAATGTGTTGGTGTATTTTTCTTTATAGCTGTATTTTCCATACTGTGAGGAGTAGTAGGAACTCTTATTTTGTTGTTCTTAATGGTTTTTACAATTTACTGGTTTTGATAGAAGCTGGACATGGTGACATAAGCTTCTTCTTGACTTGATTTCAAGCAAGTAAGGAAGGGCTGCCCCTGGACATCAGGGTTTAATGTTAGGATTTCTGCTTGGAAAGCAAAGGGAGGAAGCAGTACACTGTTTGTACTTTCAGGGGCAAGAAGCAAGTCCTGGTAGACATGAAACCTATTCTTGGTACTTTCTCTGAGGTTTGGAGACCTATTGATGGGGGTCACTGTTGGATCACACATATGAACATTTCCAGTCAGGCATCTGAGAGGTGACTCTTCATTGAAAGTATTAGGGGTGATGATAGCATGCTCTGACAGACCACTAGGGTCCTGTGTGCCCTCTTTGAACCTCTGTTTTTCAGATTCTTCTAGTTTTCCTGGGAGTGTGTCTTGTAGAAAGACTTCTGCTTCATTTCTAGCTTGAATGCCATCTACCTTATGAATCTGACAGTCCAGGAAACTTTCAGGATTAAAACTCACATCCAAAGTCTGCAACCAAAAAAAGCAAGAGAAAGCATTAAGACCATAGCAAAGATACATAGAATTTATTAGGGAATAGAAAATGATGGAGTGATTTCTGAATTAGTCAGTTTCTGCAAAAGCTTCATTTAAGTAAAGTTCTGTAGGGACCACTGGTTGTGCCATCCGACTCTGGACAAGTCTAGGATATCTTATCTTATATTGTTACCTTGGGGGAAACTTCATTTAGTACTTTAGGATGATTCCTATTACAGGATGTATTTAAAACCACACATGTTTATCTGTTTCTTATTCTATCATAACATGCCTAACTATGAATATACCTCCAGTATTAAAAACACTTACCCTTTTTGGTTTTTTGCACAGTTGTTCTAGAGTCTTCTTATGATCAGGGAGATTGGGCCATAAAACAGGTTTGATTCTGAAACCAAAAGAGGCACACTAGTTTTTTTTTTAATTCCCTTCCCCCTTATTCTGAGCTAGAAATCAGGGCAGTAGATTTCTAGACTTAGCTTTGCTAGAGTTAGTTGAGTAATCTTGGACAATTGACTTGCTTTATCTGGGCCATAGGATGATTTGGACTAGACATTTATTAGTGATCTGTGCTGTGATCTAAACCCAACATAACTTTGGAGAAAATTTGTGGTGGCAATGGTCTTGCTTGATATTAAAATCTGATCTACTTCATAAGCCTCCCATATAAACTTCATATTAGGAGTTCCTTCTCTTTATGGACAGCAACTTCTATATTTTTATTCTGATGTGTTTTTTTTTCAAATAGGAGTCTTCTGAAAAGCTTCTGGCATTGAAAGTGTCATACTGGAATATTAAGAACACAACTGGTGCTTGTCTTAACCATCATTTTAATGATGAAGGAAACATGGTCCTATTTTGGAATATAATGCAAAAGCCATGTGACTAATATATATATATATATATATATATATATATATATATATATATATATATATATATATATTAGTCTCTCTCAGGAAGCTTTGCAGGAGAGGTTTGGTGGGGGAAGGGAGGTTCACTAATATCCAACTTATATACAATTGACTAAAGAAATTCACTAGCAACTGAGAGTGAGAAAGGAAGGGCTGTCAAATACTTTATTTCCTGAAAATATCTTATTCTCCTTTGCTATGATTGCCTTGGATCCCAGGTAATTACATTTTAATTGGATAAGAAATTTACCTTTTTTTCCATAATACACTAGCCACGATGACCATAAGAGCAACAGAGCAAAAACTCAGAATGCTGATAATTAACAGAACAGGATTAATCTCCCCTAGGGTTCAAGAATAGACATTGGTTATCATTCATTAAACATTCTTTGGAAGGAAGTTATATGATACCTTAAGTTTATTTGGTTGTTGTGGCCAATTCATTCTATTCATTATTTTTTGAGAGCTGCTCTTCTGTGAAAAGATAACTACTAGCGAGACCAGAGCAATAGCACAGAGGTAAGGTGTTTGCCTAGCACGAGCCCAACACAGGACAGACCTCAGTTCAAATCCCAACATCCTGTATGATCCCCCGAGCCTGCCAGGAGCAACTTCTGAGCCCAGAGCCAGGAATAACTCCTGAGCATCACTGGGTGTGACCCAAAAACCAAAATTAAAAAGACAACTACTAGCTTTAAGGTGTAATTTTTCTTCAGTAAGTGGCACCATGTTCTAGAATGAACAGATTTCTGAATCTCTATTACTTGACATAAGAAGTCATATGGAGGGGCCGGGTGGTGGCGCTGGAGATAAGGTGCCTGCGCTAACCTAGGACCGACCTTGGTTCGATCCCCTGGTTCCCCATATGGTCCCCCGTGCCTGCCAGGAGCGACTTCTGAGCGAATAGCCAGGAGTAACCCCTGAGCGTCACCGGGTGTGGCCCAAATACCAAAAAAAAAAAAAAAAAAAAAAAAAAAAAAAAAAAGAAGTCATATGGCTTTTTCCACATATCAGTGGAAATCAGGAGAATAAACAAATAACAAACTTTGGGAGCTGGATTATATAACTGGGCTTACCAAGAATGGGGATGGATGGGGGTCCAGGAGATAGCATGGAGGTAAGGCATTTGCCTTTCATGCAAAAGGTTTCGGTTCGAATCCCGGTGCCCCATATGGTCCCCCGTGCCTGCCAGGAGCAATTTCTGAGCATGGAGCCAGGAGTAACCCATGAGCACTGCCAGGTGTGACCCCCCCCCCCAAAAAAAAAGAATGGGGATGGATGAAGAAGTGTCCTGGAAATGACATAGAGGCTCTGATGAAAGATCTTGGGAACTTTGGTGGTGGTGAAGTGTGGCAACTGTGTACATAAAAACTAAAGGAATGGGCAGAAAGATAAATAATTTGAGGGGTGTAATTATAAGAAGAAGTAGATGGGAAGAATTGGGGAATAGAGCCTTAAGTACATTGGTGGTATTGAGAAGTGGTTTAGTGTTCACTGGTATTGCTAAATGTCCAAAGTACAGAGACAGCAACACTGAAAGGAGGAGATAAAAACCCACAGGAACCAAACCTAAAAATGTTCCTTTCAAGGAGGCAGACTTGTGGATGAAGATGATGAATAGGAGAGAACGTAAGGGCACAATGAAGATAAGTTGACACTGGTGGTGGGACTGGTGTTGGAACATAGAACATAGTATGCCTAAAAGTCAATTATGAATAACTTTGTATATAACAGTGTCTTCATAAATAAAAATTTTAATAAAAAACCCACAAACATTAACACTCCTGAAAACATGTTATCTAAACTATAATAAGTAATCAAATTTAGTAAAATAAAAGCAAGAAGACAAGAAATGCAGGAATGTTACTTTGTTCCCTTATTTTAACCACTAAGAGAAAGTAGCTGGGTGAGAGAGAAGATGAGCTATATATTCTTCTTTAAGTCTCAGCATTTTCAGGAGTGAGGAAGAGAAGCTGGTTCTAGTGAGCAGTTCCTTACATTCATTATCATAGAATAATCCTCACTCCATGGCTTTCTGGTTCTTTAAAAAAGGGACACGACTTGCAGTTTGTTCTGAAAAGGAAGTATGAGGCTTCCCTTGAAGAAAATCAACTTTGCCCTGTTTCCTTCTTATTTTTGCTCATATTCTTGGGCACACACAGCCCCATGGGACAGTAAAGAATAGTCACTTCTCACCTGGGCTATAAGTCTCAGGAGTTTTGAAGTGGTAAGTTGGACTCCATTCACTCCAGAAGCCTTTGTAATAGTCGGTGGGAAGAGAGCGGACTTTAACTTCATACACTGCATCCGGTTGGAGCTTTCTCTGTAGAAGGTTCAGCTTTGTAATGGATAAATTCACATGCTACAGAGCAGAAAAAGAAGTGCAGTCAAGACCTCCAAAGTCATTTCCAGTGGATGTCTTTAGTCACTCACTTTAGGTTGTTTTATCTTAAAAATAATTCAGATCTGGGGCTGGAATGGTGGGGCAAGCGGTAGTTCCATCCCCCGGAGTTCCATATGGTCTCCCAAGCCAGGTGAGATTTCTGAGCGCATAGCCAGGAGTAACCCCTGAGCATCACCAGGTGTGGCCCAAAAACCAAAAAGAGAAAAAAAAAGAAGAATTCTGATCTGTGGAGAGGTTAATAGCAGGATGGAACCAGTTTGTGAGCTAATAAGAGAGGCTCCACATGACCAAAGTGTACAGTGGACAAATGTTACTTAAGAGTGATGGTGACTATGTGGCACATCACAGAGTCTACACAATATTCCAGGTCCTGAAGAATCAAAATTCAGTTGTTACATCAAAGTTAAGAACATAGCCTTCAAAAATATGTAAAAAAGAACATCACACCTCTATTATTACTGTCTATCTCTTTCTTTATAGTTGTCTCTTTCTGATAGTGGGATGTTTTCTGCCAGTGAGTTACTCCTCTGTTCAACTTCTCTCCTTTTTAAAATTCCCACAGTTCCCACAGTAATACATTGTAGAAATCACAACTTTTTTGTAGCTAGAATTTTTGATGATCCCCCCCCCCCCATTTTTTCCTAGAAAGTTGTACTAAAGGGATACTTATTGAGGCTTCACAAGTAAGAAGGAGTGATTTATTTCTACCGATCTTTAGAAAGGTTGTAAAGACATATAAGATAAGAGGGCTGGAGAGATAGTATGGTGAGTAAGATAGTACAATATCTTGCATGAAGTCAACCTGAGTTCTATCCCCGGAATTCCATATGATCCTCTGAGCCTGCCAGGAGTGATATCTGAGTGCAGAGTTTGAAGTAAGTCCTGAGCATCACCAGCGATAGTCCCAAAACAAAACAAAGGCATAAAAAATCAGGGCCTGAGAAATAGTTTAGTGGGTAGAGTGCTTGCCTTGTATATTGCAGATCCAAGTTCTATGACAAGCACTCCATTTGGCCCCTGAGTACTTCTAGGAGTAATTCCTGAGTGTATAGCTGGGAAATAACTCCTGAGTATCACTGGTTGTAGGGCCAAAACAAAGAATAACTAAAGGAAAAGAGATAGAAGAATAAGAAGGAAAGTAAGAGAGAAAGGAAGGAAAGGAAGGAAGGAAGGAAAGAAAAGAAAGAAAAGAAAAGAAAGAAATAGAAAAATCAATCTCGATAGGATTCAGAAGAGCAAAAGGCTAGGGAAGATGCAGGTTTTGTGTGGTCCTGAAACTTACAGATTTCTTTCACTAAACAAAACATTTCAAGCACAAGTGAAATTGTTAGGGGATCCTTTCTTGGGCAAATGTAGCTTTGGAATAATATAGTATAAAACATTATAATATAATATAAAACATTGTATAAACATTCACAAGATTTTATTTTATAATTAATGTACTTATATTTTACATTTAGATGTTTTTGTTAATCATATTTGCATCTACTTGTACATTCTATAATAGATAAATATAATATTTACCATCCAATCATTTCCCCCTTTTTCCTGGCGGTAGGCTACATCATGAATCAGTTTTTTCACATATAGTTTTTTAGAGTGTGATGTATCAAATGTCACTTCAAAATCATTTGCTTCCTCTCGATACGTGACCTTTACGTTAAATGGAGTTTCAGGTTTCACTGGAAAGATAAATGAGGTCAATCTGTAGGACAGCAATGATCATTTTGAAAGTATCTTTTGGAAAAAAATATCACGTTTTCTTTCTGCGTTGGTAACTTGCTATTAATTTAGAAAACCAAGACATCCTGAATCAAAGCCCAACTACATTTCCCAACTTCCTTTGCTGTAGGGTTTGATCCCATTAGCCTTGAGTCCTGAAATGATTGGCATACAGTTTTACATCCTGCCCTGGTGCTCTCTCTGATCACATTAAACAGTCCAGTCTTACTCCCTTTTTATCATCTGGAGTCAATGTGAGACAGATTCATGGGATGAAAGGACCCTGAATACTGTCTGGAGAAGCCTCAGCAACAGGCTAGAAAAACCATTTTGACTCTTAGGTAAGCGAGATATAAGTGTGCAGATTTGAGATTAAGGCTTAAGGGTTTATGTGTGGCAGCAGTTAATGCTAAAATTACTCTAAAACGCTATGTTTGCCTTTTGAATACTAGAGGACTAAACCCAAAGCAGACGTGTTTGAATGATTAATCTTCATTAGTCCAGTAAATTTAAGTTAAGAACCTGGAGTCTTGCACCTCAGGTATGCTACTTGTAGTTGAGAGTTTTGGCCCATCCTCAAAGTTTTCAGCCTTGACCTCAAGCTTTCAGCGTTACTTCAGGCTACTTGCTGAATTTACTTTAACTCTACTATATTCATTCTGCCTGCCTCATCCAAAGTTGTCAGAATTAAATGTAGAATGCTTGAAATATTCTTAGAGGAAGATATTAAAACGAACAGAGTAAACCATGAAAAAGGCACTGAGTTCCTAGAAGATTGTGCATCAGGCTACCTTTCCCATGAATAGGGACTCCTGATGAAGTCTTGACTTCTGTCCAAGTTTGAACACTGCTTAAAGGTTTTTCTTTCGTTAAATCTGATGAGCTAGAGTTGTCTAGCGTCACCTTTCTGCAAGGTTATTTTTGACAAGGGTGGGGGAATGCACAGGTTCAAAATTTATCTAAACCTATTGGTGACTAGAGAGTATGTATATGTTCATCCAATTTCCACTCAGTATGCTGAATTGGATTTTAGGCTATCAGAACTGGTATTTAAGACCAAAATTTTACAATGGGAATGTGGTGGAGTTTGGCCTCGTTTTGTAGTTATTCTCGTACAGTGGACACTTTCTTGCTTGTATTTCCCCAGAGGTGCTAAAAAAGAGGAAATGACTATTTTTGGATATTGCTCTTTTTTTTAAAGGGAAGTTTATCCTTTTTAATCTTTAGATGCCCTAAACAAAGGGAGGATGCTCTATAGAGCAGCAGAATTGACAGACAGACAGAGAGAGAGAGACAGACAGAGAGACTAAGTGTACAAAATGGACAGTCTGAACATTTTCCTCTATGTTATTTTAACTTTTTTTCATTATTTTCATACCCAGAGTTGCTCAGAAGCTATCTTGATTCTATTTTCAGGGCTACATGCAGGGGTTTGGGATTTGCTGCCAGAAAATGCCCCATTCTCCATACCAACTTTCTGGTGCCAATGATATAAATGTCTACTCCTACCTTTAATTTAAGGAGATAATTAAAATTTACCATCTCAACAAAATCTCAGATCTTGATTCTTTGATTCATTTTCCTTTCCTACGAACTGTCTATCATGATAGAATTAAGGGAAGAAGACTAATATTGACTATACATATAGTAGAAACCAAATGTTCTTATTAATTTAATTATACATCATTCCTCAAAAATCATCTCAAGCACATATATACACACACGTATATGACCTGTTATTTCTGTTCCGAAGAACTCTAATGTAGAGGGAATACTTGCTTTGTGAAATAATTCATAATTAATCTAAAAATAATCAGAATATGACAAGTAGATGGAAATAAAATAATAATGGATGCAGGAGAAGGTAAGGTGAAAAAAGAATGATCTCATTTGGGTAAGTGAAAGGAGGCTCAGCTCCAATCAGACACTTTTTATAGAACAACTCTTTTTGCAAGCTGTAGGTGCCAGTCACCCTTTCCATAGCTCGGTATGATGACTACTAGAATTTTGTTACAGAAATAACTAGCATAAGTTTTAAAACTTTCATTTATGTAAAAATATGCTTTAGAAAACTTTCTTTATTGCAAATATTTTTTCTTAATTTGCCTACTTGTAATGCTAAGTTCAGATACAATCAATGTGTTTAGATTTCTAAACTGTTACAGCCTTACTCCCATAAGTAGCATCTTACCTATATCGATGATGTTTATTTTTCTGCAATTTATAATCTTTTTTCTAAGTTTCACACATATTTTGCTCTCTCCAATCAGCAAAAATTTTCTCGTCTCTAGGAGGTAAACATCTTGTTTTTTATGAAAATCCAAGCAACTGACCCCTAAAAGAGCCTCACTGTAAAAATAAAAAGGGACTCTTAATTCAAGTAGGAATTATTATATGTAATAGAATAGCATCAACATATAATTTAGTTGTATGACTTCAATTATGACCAGATTTTTTGTGCATATAAAATACATATCTATTTGTAGTTCTATAAGAGGATTAAAATGTGATTTCTTGATGCCAGTCACATTCACTATGACACTTAGACATTAGGTGCAATACAAAGTATGTTTTGAAAATAATAAAAATTTTTTGATCTTAAATGACAATTCATTATTGAAAAGTAAATTGTCTATACATTAAGATAATTTATTTTGATTTTATGCAATAAAAAAGTGAAGAGATAAAGCCTATAAAGAAACGTTTACCAATAAATTAAGGAAATGATCAAAATATTCTATAGGATACTATAAATAAAACGATCTATTTAATGAATCACTGAGAGGATTTTTCAGAGGCAATTTTGTCTGTGTTCAACTTTCACTTTATCAATAGACTTTGAAACTCAAGTCTCCCGATGATCACTGACTTAACATACAATAATAATGCTTAAGGAATTGAATTCTATAACTTCTATTACCTCCTCTTCCCAAATAAAACCAAGATTCTAAGAAATGGAGAAAGAAAGAATATTGCTTACTGAAAAACCAACATCAAACATACCAAATATATTCTGTGAAAGTATACAGCAACTTTATTGCATACATAAGCAGAGAAAAAATGTTTTAGATAGTCTGCTTAGTTGTGTATTTTAAAGTGTCAAAGACTTAGAAATAAAGAAGCTACAAAAATAGAAGACATGATTTCTATTATGCAAACACAATAGAGCCTAATTATAAACCTGTGTGGCACCTCCTGTTACATTTAGGCCGATTATGACATCTGTAATATTATGACTAGTTGTGTGTAATGAGTCATGATATGTAGCACATTATGACATAACATTTGTAACATATAACAGGACATAATACATAACATTAGGAGCACTATAATCCATGTAGTCTATTATTGACCTAAACATCATTAAGTGGCACATGACTTTGTGTCTTTCATATATTCACATGATCAGTGAAAATAATACATATCTCACAGAAAAAAAAAACAAAAATCAGTTGATGAAAACTAAGGATTAGTTGGATGCTGGAATTAACAGAAAAGATATTTTGGTTTGTTTTGTTTGGACCAAACCCTGCCATTCATAGGAGCCTACTCCTGGTTCTGTGCTGAGGGAGGGCTCAGGGTGCTATCAAATTTAGATCAGAGATTGAATTGTGGTCTGCCATGTTCTAGGTAACTGTTCTGCTAGCTCTTCTAAGTCTCCACCCTCTACAGGAAAGATCTTTAAAGCAGTGTTTGTAAATAGTTTTAAAAACTAAACAAAGACAATAGTCATAATTATTAAGCAGGTGTCTAATCAGTCACAACACAGAAATTATGAAAAAGAATAAGACAAAAACTGTGCTCCTATTAAAGGACAAAATGGTAATTCAACATTCATATTTAATGGTGTACTAGAGGTCAAATCCTAGGCATTATATTAGCAAGGTGAGTAAATACAAGACATTTAAATTAGAAAGGGACCAAAAAAGACTTCTTTTGACTGCAGACATCTTTGTTCACATATTGAAAATGAAGATTCTCCAATACAATTATAATAAATGATACAGTGAATTCATCAAGGTCAGTATAATGTAATTAAAGTAACTAATACAATTAATTCACCAAGTCTTTATTAAATATATATACATATGTATATATATAGACTAGGATTGAAAAATTGGAACTTAAATTTTTAAAAAGTATCAGATTAATTTAAAGTTTGGAAAATAATAGCTTTGAAAATATATTTTTTAAAATAGGCTTCATCTACACTAAAAATAAAGACATAAAGTGATTAGAAATAAAATTAGTAGAAGATATTCAAATAGAAGATACTTATTTTCTTTGGATTAGAAATTATAGAATATCCCTGAAAGTGTTAAAAAGATATTTGAAAATAGAGTACTGCATTTATGTATTTGTAAAGTCACTGGAAAGATGTCTATTTCCACAAGCTGACATATATAATGAAAATTTCAGCAGGATTTGAGA
>PVKC010009289.1:0-27034 GCA_004027635.1 Crocidura indochinensis
AAGTATTTGAATCTATCTATTGAATTATCTACATATATCCTAAGTTGTTTCAAAGAATTTTGAATTTTGTTTCAAAGAATTTTCTTTCAAAGAATTCAAAGACTATAATAGATATATTGTGAATATAATTGTTTTCCTTATGTGCATCTAAATTTTGCATTTCAAAATAGTGGGTTTCATTCGCTTTCAATGGGAGCTCTGCACACAGTCTATAAATCTTGCTGTTAAGACATTTTCCTTCATTATCCTAAATTTATCTCAATTTCAATCCAATTAAAAAGTGTTTTCTAAAGTTTACCCAATATAATTGAGCACAGTATAGTTGATTTTTAAGGGTAAACATACATCTGTGAATAATTTCTAAATGCCACAGTATATTGGTGATCCTGCAGAATAATGGAAGTAATATATTTCCAAGTTGCTCCCATTTCTCTTATAACTTGTTTGCAAAACTTTATTAAAATCAAGTTCAGCAGACTTGACAAAAGGCTGACCTCTTTCTTAAACATTATGCATACTGCCCACAGAAAAAGATTCCTATAGCTTCTGCTTGGGTCATAAAGTCATACACTTCCCAAACTATATATTTTGTTAGTTATTACAGTAAAGAGACGTGGCAATACATCATAATATTTAAGAGAATGGAATCCAAAGTAAGACTTTGGTTCACATTCCATTTATACCACTCTCTACTTGAGTGACTAAGCAAGTTTTTTATAACTAAAAAAAGATAGACAGGGATTCAGGTCTTTATCTTGCATGTACCTAATCCCAGCTCAATTCCTAACACTGCAAATGGTTCTCCAAGCACCATAAGAAATGATCCCTGAGCACTAATCCAGAACTATGTCCTAAATATCACAGTGTTAGCCCAAGTTTCCCCACATACCCATCCCCCAAATGTCTATGAAATATTCTCAGTCCCAGTTATCTGTAAAGATAATATATACTTTACAGGATACATATGAAAAGAAAATGTGTTTGCACATGTAAACAAACTAGTAGTAGTAGCTATAATAAGTAGTAGATAATTTTTATTTCTACCTGCCCTTATATCAGTGTCTAGACAACCAATAAATCAAATAAATTTTATCTAAATAGAATTTTAATATCTGCCAAATAATTATTATTACTACCAAATTATGATCTGGTTATTCCAGTTAAAATGATGTGGTCATATATCATTGATTAGCAAAATTCACTTCATTTTTATCAATAATCTCAACATTGACTAAGTTAGATGATTATTTTATTATATGTCTCAATAGACCTCCATTTTTATCAGATAATATGTGTCAATTTGGTCTGTTTCAACATATTGCTACCAAGTTCCAACTATGTAAAAGACTCTGAATCAGTCCATTGTATAGCTAGTCTAGGTATTTTTATGTGACAAACAACTAAGTGAGAATATATCATAGAAAGCAAATTATACATACACTATTCCTTAAGAAGTTTCTAATCTTGTAGAGGGGATGGGAAGATAGTGGTGGTAGCAGAATAAGCCACAATTGTAATTTATCCTGTGGAGAGCAGAGGATACAAAAACTACCTGAGAGAAATTTAAGATAAGTTCAAAGATGATATCCAGATGTAAGAGGCATTTTTAATTGAAAATAAAAATATAACTAGAAATTAATTAGGTATAGACAGTACTAAGGAATAGCATGGACAAAAATAGTCCAGTGGTAGGGAAAGATAAAAGGTTTTTAGCAGATAAAGAAATGGGAGTTAGGTCTTCAGGGTCACGCCTGGTTAATCAGACCCTGGGGGGTGGGGAGGAAGAAATTCCTGTATCCACAAACTACTGAGACAGGGACTGGCTGCATCCAGGAGACTCCACATGCCAGGACTTTCTGGGCTTTCTACTGGGGCTCTGCACAGGACAGCTAGCCACAGGACCCCTGGGCTGATCACTTGGTCCAGGGGACTGAGGCCCCACACACACCAGACTGGTCTTCAGGGCCACACCTGGTTAATCGGGCCCTTGGGGGTGGGGAGGAAGAAATTCCTCTAATCTGATGTCGAAGGCCTCCAGATGGGTCCAATTTTGGTGTGTTGTGAGCTGCTCATTTTTTCTAAGGTTGTCTCTGGCAATATCTTTTCAGTCTACATTTCCAAAACCGTGCGTGGGCTATAGCACAGTATATGTTAATAATAACATATATGTTATATATTATATATTAGTATAACATATAGCATAGTATATGTTAATAATATATTCCATCCTTAAGTTATGTTTTGTATATGTAGAATGTCCATCTGGTATTCTGCCCTCTCGCACACCCCTGTAAAGCTCATTTTCACTTTTCAACTCTATCACCCCCAACCTTCAGTACCCCCCATTTACCTTTTTTAATTTCTGTTCTGCACATTCCTAATCACACACCAACATGTTTCACTAGATTTTACAAACCCCAATTATTTCAAAAGACATAAAATGTACACGTATGGCCTTCAATATTTTATATCTATTTTCTTTGACAGCCAACCCTTACTAAATATTCTTGTAAACAGAGAACATTTTCCCAACTTTTTATCCTTTCTTCTCTTTGTGAACTTTTCAATAAGAACTATTCGGTGAAAGAGTCCCTCAGTTTAATTCTTATGTTTAAACACGTCATGGGGAGTTTTATACATGTTCTTGCATCCCCCATATGGGCCTATAAAGCCATGTGGCATTGTTCCTTGTTTGCATAGGCACATTAAAATGGGAAATACCTACACTCAAATAAATTCTTATCTAATAGAGATTGGAACTCCCAGATCTTGTAGTGCAATGGGACCTTACACTCTGATCATTGGCATAAGGACCTGGCACAGGCCTCTCCATTCTCCATTCACCCCTGAACCAGGAAAGCTAACTTTGAAACACCCAAGGTTTTTTTTACAACAACACCTGGAAGCAATCTTCTACCAGGGAAGACTCTACTGCTGCTCTGACATCGATCTAGTCACAGGAGACTTCCCTTAACACTGAGAAGACTTAAGAACATCAACGACCTGCATACTGGACAGGGCTATCTGCATTGCCCTTTAATTGTAAGGTGAAACAAGAGCACACTCTGTACCATCCTAACTGCAATATAGGACATGCAGATTCCAGGATCTTTAATACAGAAACATGATACCAACAACAGAGTCAGTGTGGAAAATAAAAGTGTGTTGGCACTACAGACAATGACTTCGATTGGGCAATCTAATGTGTCTGGAGCCTTTAGCTGGTCTTATGCCAGGAAGCTTCAGGGGTTTGGTCCCCTTGTATTTAGGCCAAGGATTTTCCTATCCATAACCCCCATATTTTGGTGGGCCGATGCAAACAATTATTGCCACTCTAACGCCGTTTTCACTGTGCTCCTTTGACTCTTATCCTTAAAAAGAAACACCCATTTTTGAGGCTAACTTAAACTAATATGCATATGCATGGAAATGTAAAAATGTACTATGCCTTCAAAATTTAAGGAGTCACATAAGTTTTATGGTTTTAGAATGCTTGATGTGTTGCTAAGAAATATGTATTGCAATCTGGGGACTTGAGGGACAAAGTAATTGTACATGGATTCTGTTTTATTTTTCTTAATATTCTTTGGTTGAAAATTCAATGTTAAGATATCAGCAAGGGGACTTATGTGAATTCTGTTTATGGGTGATCATCCTTTCACTGTAACTTTACCTTGACCTCTATCCTTGCATCTTTGTTCTCATAATTAAAAATAAAAAATTAAAAAGAAAAAAGAAATGGGAGTTAAATATATCTTATAGTGTAAGCAGGGATAGAAGGAAGAGATGTTAATAGAACCTTGAAAATTGTGCTTTAATACTGCAGGTGACTTCTGTTCTACAGCGCTAGTGGGATTTCAATGAATCCACTTCAGGGAGAGTGGGTTGCACGGGGAGTGAAATATAAAATAATGAAACCACACACAGGTATGTGAGGTCAACACATCTTCTGGCAGGAGTGCGACAAGTTTAATCTTTTAGCAGGGAGTTTTATAAGGGTTAAAGATTGTTTATGATCACAAAGCAAAGTTTAATAGTAACAATACTTAAACTATGGATGTGAACTGTAAGAATTCTGAATTACAAAGGAGCTCATATTCAGGGTAGCTTCAAATGCAAAATAAGGGATTATTAAGAAGTAGAAAAATATCTAAGAATGTGGTCTTCAGAGGTGAGCTCTATTGTTTTATAAGTCAAGGAAGGAGCCAAATCCCCTAAGGTGAATTCCCATTTTCTGAGAAGGGTCAATAGTCCAGGATCTGAATTCTGTCTATGCCCTTGTTTACCAGACACCAAGGCTGCAAGGACATAAGAGAAAAAGTATTGTCTTTTGATTTTAGTGCTAAATATTATTCAGAAAAGGGGTTCTCTTAGTGATCTTTGGTGCTGGGATTTCTGAAAAGAATTTGATTAAGGCCATATTTTGCCTGAGATTTTCAAAGGAGAGATAGCCAAATAATGTCATAAAATGTAGTACCAAATATGGATTTATCTCTTTGGGAATTCCTCAACTATCCACACAAGGGAAAAGGTGTCCACAGCGGGCCTTTTGAGAAACCCCATGGGGGTGTTTTTCAGCTCTCCACACTAGAGAAATCTGGTATACATCTGGTGTGCCTACTGACTTCCCCTAAAATGGAGACGCTTTTGCATGCCATAGCACTTTAAAAGTTTAGACTTCTGGCCAATGGTAATGGGAAGATGCTAAAAGTCTAAATGGTTAAGAGATAAGGGTAATGATTTAAATTTAAATTTAAATGAGAATTTTAAAAAAGTCTATGCCATAGAGTAAGGAATAAATGGGCAAATGAAGGCAGATTAGGACAAAACATAAGAAAAAGATCCTTAGATTATTTTTATGATGAAATTAAGATTTGGTGTTGTCCTAGACACAGAGAAGGCAGAAGAAGTAATATATATTTGTGTATATATAGCTACACAATATATAGTTTTATATGGTTTTGGGAGATTGTCAATGTGTTAGTGATTGTTATCATATAGTAAATGTGGAGGAAACACAATAAAGATGGAAATTACAAAGTAGAGGGTAAAGTCTTCTGTTCTTTCATACAGAAAATAAGGTAGGGCAGAACAGGATAATTAACTTATAAAAATAAGTTCTTTATATGGGAAAATAATTCTTCAGGAACTCAGAAACACCTTCAATGTTAGGAGGAATTGAAGTGTGTAAATATTAAGGATTATCAGTTTGGAAAAGATGAAAGAATATTTTTTTCTCTGGTTATGTCAGTACTGTAGGTTGGATTCTTTTTCAGAGACCCAAATTATCAGGACAGGAAAGATTTTCAAGGAAAGTTACTGACAATTGAAAGTCCAATGGTACCTCCATCTGCTCATCAGCATGGAAGTCCTGCCTGAAAATGTGGCTCCATGTAATATTTCCCAAAGTACATGTATTTGAGGTTATGTCCAGGTTTTAGTCAGCTAGGGTATTGTTGCTCTGTAAGTATACTTGATGGAAGCTTTGCCAAAGTTGTCAAAAACAAATCACTCTCTCTCTACTGCCTTAACATTTCTCTTTTCTTAAAAAAAGAAAAGCCTATTTTGATATAATTTTTCAAGACTTTGCATACCAAATTTTGTCCTGGAACATATTTTGATGTAACATCAAACCTCAAAAATATAAGTACTGCTCTCAGCCTGGAATTGGAACACTAACTCTTTCTACTTTATTCTGCTAAAGTTGAGCCCTGCAATCAGTACTTTGAGTACTTTCAGTACTATGAGAGCTCAGAGAGGAGTTTTCAGGCCTTTTAATTTGCCAACACAGAACATGCGGGATATATCTTGTACCATAAAATAAATTTTTTTTTTGGTTTTTCGGACCACACCCGTTTGATGCTTAGAGGTTACTCCTGGCTAAGCGCTCAGAAATTGCCCCTGGCTTGGGGGACCATATGGGACGCCGGAGTATCGAACCGCGGTCCTTCCTTGACTAGCGCTTGCAAGGCAGACACCTTACTTCTAAGCGCCACCTCGCTAGTCCCCATAAAATACATTTTTCTTAAACTTTTCCTCAATCATAAAAACTCAAATTTAACAGTGTACAAGGAAGCCTATAAATCAAACACTCTGAAATATTAAATTATGTACCTTACTCTAAGTGGAATACATATATCTTATCATCTAAAAGTCAGTGTGTGCGTATTCTGGAAATACTGATTTCTTGATCAGTCTGAGGGTTGAGGAGAAAAGCTGCATTAGTTTTTCATTTATAGAACATGATGTTAGTGATTGCATTAACTTAATCTAATAGTATTTCTCATATTTAAAGTCAAATGAGAGCCTTGTATTTCAATTGTTGTTGGCTTTAAAACCATAAATGTGATCATATAGATGTGAATGTGTATATGCTCAAACATAAAAAATAAAGACCTGAATAGTTTTCATATGATAGTTTGAGTTATTAGTACAGCTGCACAGTCTGTATCTCATGGGATTTAGAAGCTCAGACTGAAATCTCATTTATTTACAGAGCATTGTCTACCATGAACCTCTTGTATCTGACCAAAGAGCAATAATAGAGAGAGGTTTGTTTCCTAAGTGACTTGTAGTGTTCAGGGTTGAAACACATGTAGTTCGATTTCTACTATTTAGTTAATAACCAAAAGAAAAAGTCCCCAGGTAGCTAATTCAACTTATTAAATATGTATGTAAGTTCCTTGCCATTTTTCTTCTTTGTGGCATAAAAAAAACAATTCTCTTCACTTTTACCTATGAGCATAAAGTCTCACAGAATTACTCAGTTCATCTATAAATGACCACATCAATAATACCTCACATTTTATTTAAAACCTTTCTCATAGGTTATCATGGAGATGACATCAGATAGTGAAAGGGGAGCATATTACATCAAATGTTCAGTGTTGGTTAAATAACATTAATACTCATTCATTCATTTATTCATTCCAAAGTAAGTTTTGAAAGGCCGGAGTGGTAGAGTGTTTGCCTTGTGCACACTAATCTAGGATGGATCACAGTTTGATCCCCCAGCATCTCATACAGTTCCCCAAGCCAGGAGCAATTTCTGAGGCATAGCCAGGAATAACCCCTGAGTGTCACCAGCTGTGGCTCAAAAAACAAACAAACGAAAAAGTAATATTTGAGCTGGATGTTAAATTAATTTGAAGATAAGAAACTGGCTACCAGAGAAGATTATAAAATGAAAGAAAATTAAGGTAATAGTGGGTCTAGACTGGTTTGAGTATAAGAATGACAGGAGAGTAGTGAGGATAGATTGCTGCATGATGAGGTTTGATAGAAAGGCAGTGGCCCAGCAGGTAGGTCTATAAGGCCTTGATTAGGTTTGGACTTTACTCCAAGAGCTCTAGAATTATAAGAGAATCTGAAGCAGGCCAGGGATGTGTCTGAGCTGAATTTAAAAAAAATAACTTGATTATATGGAAAACTGAGGTGAGGAATGGTTGGACACCTATTAAAAGATTATTACAACATTTAAGGTGAGAGGAATTAAAGGCACACTAGAGTACTCACACGGAAAATCAGAAATTTCTTTGGAGAAAAAAAGAAGGAAGTTACATGTTATCATCTGAATTCCTGGGAAGACAAAGCAGCAAATGAGCAGCCAAGGAAGCAGAAAGATATTCAAGAAAGTGATGACATAATGCCCAAGAGAAGAAAGGAAGCAATCAATGAAGCAAGAGAATGTGGATAAAGAGGAAAATAAATACCAGTAGATATAAGTGGCTTTTTCAGGAGACTAAATCATGACTCTAGTAGATTTGAAAATTAACTAATATGTAGAATAATATTAGTCAATCCCCTGCAAAGTTTTTTTTTAGGAAAAATAAAAAATATGGTTAGCCACTTGCAAAAAAGCGAACTCAGACCCCCAGCTAAGACCATGTCCGAAAGTAAAATCCAAATGGATTAAAGACCTTGATATCAGACCTGATACCATAGGTATATAGAACAACACGTA
The DNA here is from genome assembly GCA_004027635.1 of Crocidura indochinensis. Lineage (NCBI taxonomy): Eukaryota > Metazoa > Chordata > Mammalia > Eulipotyphla > Soricidae > Crocidura > Crocidura indochinensis. The sequence continues at coordinate 7,964 of PVKC010009289.1, forward strand.
GGTAAAACACTCCATGACATTGAGACTAAAGGCATCTTCAAGGAGGAAATTGCACTTTCCAAACGAGATAAAACAGATGGGAATACATTAAGCAGAGAAGCTTCTGCACCTCAAAGAAAACAGTGCCCAGGATACAAGAGCCACCCACCATGTTGGAGAAACTATTCACCCAATACACATCAAATAAGGGGTTAATATCCAAAATATGCAGGGCACTGACAGAACTTTACAAGGAAAAAGCATCTAATCCCATCAAAAAATGGGGAGAAGAAATGGACAGACACTTTGATAAAAAAGAAATACAAATGACCAAAAGGCACATGAAAAAAATGCTCCTCATCACTAATCAGGGAGATGCAAATCAAAACAATGATGAGTTACCATCTCACACCACAGAGATTGGCACATATCAGAAAGAATGAGAAAAAGCAGTGGTGGGGGGGATGTGGAGAGAAAGGAACTCTTATCCACTGCTCATGGGAATGCCGGCTAGTCCAACCTTTATGGAAAGCGATTTGGAGATTCCTCCAAAAACTGGAAATTGAGCTCCCATTCAACACAGCTATTTCACTCCTAGGGATATATTCTAGGAACACAAGAATACAAGAATCCCCTCCTCACACCTATATTTATTGCAGCACTATTCACAATAGCCAGGCTCTGGAAACAACCAAGATGCCGTTCAACAGATGAATGGCTAAAGAAACTTTGATACATATACACAATGGAATATTATGCAGCCATCAGGAGAGATGAAGTCATGAAATTTTCCTATACATGGATGTACATGAATCAATTATGTTAAGTGAAATAAGTCAGAGGGAGAGAGATAGATGCAAAATAGTCTCACTCATCTATGGGTTTTAAGAAAAATAAAAGTCATTTTTGCAACAATCCTCAGAGACAAAGAGAGGAGAGCTGGAAGTTCCAGCTCACTTCATGAAGCTCACCCCAAAGAGTGGTGAGTGCAGTTATAGAAATAACTACACAGAGAACTACCATAATCGTATGAATGAATGAGAGAACTGGAAAGCCTGTCTGGAGTACAGGTGGGGGTGGGGTGGGTTTGAATAGAGGGAGATTTGGGACATTGGTGGTGGGAATGTTGTTGGTGAAGGGGGGTGTTCTTTACATGACTGAAACCTAATCACAATCATTTGTAATCAAGATGTTTAAATAAAGATATTATACATATAAACAAACAAAAAAAGAAAAGTACGAAATGGCCCTTCAACTATGTGAACATAGCTTGTCAGAAGTAGGAGAAGCGGGCCTGAATGGTAGCACAGCAGGTAGGGCGTTTGCTTTGCACGCAGTCAATACTGGTTTGATCCCTGAGTCTGCCTGGAGTTATTTCAAAGTACAGAGCCAGGGTATGCCTGAGCGCGCGGGGTGTGCCCTCCCCCAAGATAAAAATAAACAAACAAAACAAAAAACAGAGGAAGCAGAATAGATAGATGGGATGAGTCAGAGCATGTGAGGCCTGATAGAAGGATCATGAATTTTCTTGTTTGCCTTTTTGTAGTCAGCTCCATGTTATATTCTCAACTGGGAATTAATATGAAGAATTTATTCAAAGGAGTATGTAAATAGCACCATATTATCTCTTAAAAACACGAGATATGGTTTAAAAACATACTTGCATAAATTAACATAATGAATTAATTGTAAAATGATGAGAGTACAGTGTGTACAAGGTAGGTATCCAGTGCACAAGGGAGAGTTAATACAATGGATAAGACACATGTCTAGCATGTAGCTGACATCAGAAACCCATACGGCCCCCCAAGCATATCAGGAAAGATCCATTTTTTCTTTATTGAATTTTAAGCTTCTTGATTACAAACATGATTGTAGTTGGCTTTCAGTCATAAAAAGAACACCCTCCCTTCATCAGTGCAACATTACCATCACCAGTGTCCTCAATCTTCTTCCTTCCTTTTCCCCTAGACCCCCTCCCCTGTTTTCAAGATAGGCATTCTACTTCTCTCACTCATTGACATTGTCACCATAATTGTCAGTGCAGTTATTTCTCTAATTGCACTCACCACTCTTTGTGGTGAGCTTCATATCATGAGCTGGTCCTTCCAGCCCTCATCTCTATTGTCACTTGGCATTATCACACATTATCACATTTTATTTTTTTTAAAACCCATAGATGAGTGAAACTATTCTGTGAGTGTGTCTCTCTCTCCCTCTGACTTATTTCACTCATCATAATAGGTTCCATGTCCATTTATGTATAGAAAAATTTTTTCATGACTTCACCTCTCCTGATGGTTGCATAATGTACCAGGTTTTTTTTTTTTAGCTATCTATTGAAGGGCTTCTTAGTTGTTTCCAGATTCTAGCTATTATAAATAGTGCTTCAATGAATATAGGTGTGATGAAGGCATTTTTGAATTATATTTTTGTATTCCTAGGATATATACCTAGGAGTGGTATAGTTGGATCATATGGAGCTCAATTTTCAGTTTTTTGAGGAATCTCCATATTGTTTTCCATAAAGCCTGGACTAGACAGTATTCTCACCAACAGTGAATGACAGTTCCTTTCTCCCCACATCCTCACCAGTACTAATTATTTTTGTTCTTTGTGATGTGTGCCAGTCTCTGTGGTGTGAGATGGTACCTCATAGTTGTTTTGATTTGCATCTCCCTGATGATTGGTGATACAGAGTATTTTTTCACGTGTCTTTTGTACATTTGCATTTCTTCTTTGAGGAAGTGTCTGTTCATTTCTTCTCCCTATTTTTTGATGGGGTTAGATTTTTGTTTCTTGTTAAGTTCTGTCAGTACCTTGTATAACTTAGATATTAGCCCCTTGTCTGATGGGTTCTGGGCTAATAGTTTCTCCCATTCTGTAGGTAGCTTTTGTCAGGAATGATCCCTGAACTCAGGGTCAGGAGTAAGCCCTGAGCACAACTGGGTATGAAATCAACAGAAATAAAAAAACAAAAAAAATCCCAAATAATATAACAAATATTAGTTACCAATTTTTCTAGTCAATATACACCAGGTGCTATGTATGCACAATCACTGACATTGTATTATTGACATTGACATTTAAGTCCGAAAATTGAAGAGAGAGAGATATTAAGAATATTTTGTAGACAATTTAGGTCAATTGAGGCAAGGATAGTGATAATTGTCAGACTATCTAATAACTTGTAAACAGAAGAGCCAACATTGAAACAAAATCTCTTCAGTTTCAAAGACTAGTTTTCCCCAGAATCTACAATGACTGTACATCTCTATGTTCTGCCATTCTTAGTACTAACTTCAATATAGGTTTCCTTTGTGCATACTGGATTTTCCTAATGAAGCATACAACATGCTCTGTTGTTTATATCCTGAGTACATAGAAAACCTTCTCAAGCATGGGATGTAACCACTGTCTGAGCCGACTAAGGCCATGTCCAATCCATCATCGGGGAATTGTCAAACACTGGTCTGCTAAGGTGAGCCAGCATCTTTCTCTGAAGCTTACCATCAAAGGATAAACTATGAAAAGCTGATAGATTTTAGAAAGATGTTGAGTAGAGAATGCCTAGGTTTTTGTTTGCTGTTGAATCCAGTGTAAGTAATTTATAATGGGTCAAATTTGTGTGTGTTCTTTTCATCTGCTTTTAGAGAAACCATAACACAGACTGGAGAGTTATAAATAACATCATTCATGATTCTTTGTAATGTATCTGTGTTTTCTTTTCTTTTCTCTTTTCTTTTCTTTCTTTTCTTTCTGTTTTTGTTCTTGTTCTTTTGCTATTGTTGTTGTTGTTTGTTGTTGTTTTTGTTCTTATGGCCACACTCAGTTGGTGCATAGGGCTTATTCCTTGCTCTGTACTCAGGGCTCAGGGAAGGCTCCTTGACAGAGTTTGGAAAACCATATGAGGCACCAGGGATCAAACTTTGGTCAGCTGAATGCAAGGCAAATGCCTTACCCACTGTACTATCAACCTCTTCTGTGTAGTGTTTCTGAATATGGGATTCTGCCATATTTTTAGCAATTTGTTTTTTTCTTCTTTTGATACAAGTTTACACAATTGTGTATGTTTTAGAGTTACAATTTTATATGTCACCACATCACAACCACCAACAAAGTACTCATATATCTCTACGACAATCCAATGAACCTCTTTACCCCTTCAATTAGACACTTCTCATTCCTACCCTTTTGTAATTACTGACATATGGTCTGAGACCTGTGTCTTACATGTTTCTTCTATTCCTCTGCTTTACTTATTTATATCCCACATATGAATAAAACCATCTAATATTTGTCTTTCACTTGTGTTACTTCCCTTAATATAACTATCTCTGGTTCCATACATGTGGTAGCCCAAGATTTCTTTTTTATTACTGCTGTATAATATTTCATAGTGTATATATGTATATTGTTTTTTTAATCCATCTGCTGTTGGGCATTGCGGTTTTCACATGTATTCATTATAGTAAATAGTATAATGAACATAGGTGTATGTGTGTTTCTTTTTAAATCATTGTCTTTGGGTTTTCTTTATAAATACCTAAGAGAGAAATTGCTGGACCAGACAATTAACATAAAATACATCTGCTAGAAGACTAGTATCCAGGCTAGATAAATAGTACATCAAGTTAGACAATTGTGTTGGTTGTGGCTGATCTGGATTCGATACTCAGCATCCCATACAGTCCACCAAGCACAACCAGAAGTGATTCCTGAGTGCAGAGTCAGAAGTAACTCTTGAGAATCACTGGATGTGGCTCAGAAACAAAAAACAAAAAGACTAATATCCACTATATATCAGGCAAAAATATCAAAAAAAGAAAAACAAAATACCTCATTAAAAAAGAGTTAAGTGTTGTATAGACACAAATAGTGGAAACATATTTCACCATCACTTATTATCAGTGAAATTAAAGTCAAAATTACAACTTCAGAGCTGTGAGAATTCAAAATTAAAATATCAAAAATTCTGGAAGAAGTATTGATGGGAGTTTGGACAAGTAAGTATTGACAAGAATCTTTAAATGTTTCCAATCACAGGTAAACAGTATGGAGAACTCTCATATTATTAAATATTTAAAAATGTATCTTCCAAGACTGGAGTGATAACACAGCAGGTAGGGCAGTTGCCAAGCATGCAGCCAACTCAGGTTTGAACCACAGCATCTCATATATACCCCTGAATCCTGCTGGGCGTGTCTCAAAAATGTATCTTCCATTTGATCTACTTGCTATAAACTATCTTCAGGGTGATCAATGCTATTTATTTTTTTCTAAGAAAGAGGAATTAAAAGGAGCTTTCATATAAATGGAATTTTGTTTAGTCTAAGACTGTAAATTACTTAAATACTCTGTTTTCTATTGCACTGATGATTTTACTTTCAGTGGATATTGAATAAATTTGTTTGGCTGACTTTCTCATGCAAAATAACAAAACAGTGTTCAACTATAACTATTAGGAAGAGTTATTAAATATTAGGTCACTGTTACATATATATGCATGTCACTAATCAGATGCATATAAATATAAAGAAAACCAAAAGTCTGAGTGAAAAATAAGAAAAACTTCTTTGGTAATCTTGAACAAAAAATTGATTTTATTTTTGTCTTCTGGCCACATTTAGTGGTGCTCAAAGATTATTTCTGTCTAAGGGCTCAGGGTGATGCCTTGTGGTTCTCAGAGGACACTATGTGTGCCAAGTATTCAAAACAGGGCTTGATGCATACAAGACAAGTGCTTTCTTTCTGTGCTGTTTCTCTGGCTCTAGTGATATTTTAATATTTATTTTATAAAAGAAAAACAGTACAAGTCATATATTTTTTTAAATTTCCAAGTCTAAATTAATCAGATAATGTTCCACCACACACTTAATTTCAATCACCCAGTTGGATAGGGTACTTATCTTAATCGAAAAGTAATCATATTAATGATTTAACTTTCATAATTATTTGCTATATTTATTCACTTATAATTGTATTTTTTATGTATTTATAGAAAGTACTGGAGAGTAAGTAAGGATTAACCTTTGATTATTTACCATGGACTTAACACTAATGTTGGATATTCCTCTATAACCTAAAACTCCATGAAATCCTTGTGGCCTAACCTAAATTTCATTCTTCACAATTAAACTTGTGTACTTATCAGCTATCTATCAACTGCAGCTTTTAAAGAAACTTCTTTATAAATTAGGGAAAGCACTGGATAGACATCTAATGACATATTCTAGAAGAAAAAGCCTTTAAAAACAGTCTGCCTCTGATACTGTTCTAAAGAAGAAGATCCTTTGAGGTGCAAGTAATTGAGTCTCTCATTCATGCCATTACTAGTCGCCACCCCTAATGTAAATACCTCCAGAAAAAACTCTTTTCTGGTTAGCTAAGCACTGTGTTCTGTGTTTTCATTCTTCTGACCCAATTCTTTTTCCTCTTCTTCTCCTCTCCTTCCAAGCCATCTCACTGGAAATGCTATGAACTTATTCCAAAGTAAACAAACTATCCTCTCCAACTGCTACACAGAACACTTCCTATGTTTCTCTGCCTTTCTGAAATTTGATGCATCTCCCCAAGTTACTATTTCTTTGGCAGCAATTTGAGGGGCTGTATTCCAAAATAACATAATCCGTTGTTCTATAGTCTTCTTTCCCCAGTTCATCTTCCAAACTATAATTTCCCTATTATTAAGTTTAAAAGATGTTTGTTGTTTGTAATTCATGCCATTTAACCTATCATCAACTTCTCCTCAATCGTTAACCACTAACTTCTGGTTATGGTCTCACTCTAAGATTATAAATTCAATATCTTAAGACAACCAACAGACTCTTCCAGAAAACTATCCTATTCAATATCCATAGTTAATAGGGACTTACTTCATAAACTCCTCTCCACTGTCGTTGCTTTTCCTTGTCATACCTCAGACATAGTCAAGACACTTTAAAATTGTAAATTTTAATGTTTCACTAGCCAATAATACACTCTAATTCTTACAGATCTTTATGTATATTATTTCTCCTGTGCTAATTTATCCTTAGGCTTCAATTCTCTTACTCTACTGCATTCTTTATTTAATGTAGAGCTCATCATACTTCATGCCAACTCTCTTTAAACAGCCTTTCCAACATTGTCTCATACTTTCCATCATGCTATTCTAGGAATCTTACTTTTTAGCTTCAACACTCTATCAGGGGGTGCTGAAGGATATAAATTCACAGTGCAAATTGATGTTCTTTCATTTTGTAGAATTTAGCATTTTTTATTTTCACTTGGTTAACACTGTCTTTACACTTTTAGCCAGCCGTCTTCTTAATAAAATAATAATAAATCTAATAATACAAAATGTCTTCTAGATCAGTATGCCTAAAACTTCCTTCCTCATTCTCAAAATATGACTTAGGAATAAAGAAGGGATGATTCTTTAAAACTTTCTCCAGCCTTTCACTCTAAATATTATAAAATTAATTAAAACAATCTTTATAATTTTCTCTTTTCTTCTGTCTCAATAAAAGAAACTTATCTTTTGAGGCTAATACTTAGATTTAGCTCTGAACCTCATTATCTCCCATATGCAACCTTGATCAGTATTGTTGCAATATATCCTGCTTTTTAAATCTACAATCTAATATTGGCATACAATCATGACTTTATCTTTCACTTGATTCTGTTTTTCTCTCTAAATCCACTTGAATTTTTATACAACTCCTAGAGAAAATATTGCATTTAATTTCTCTCCTGTATTACAATGAAGTTGTACCCACCATAGCTACTCCTACTAATTATCATATGGTCTTGCTGTTACTCGGTGGGCTGGGTTATTTGATCTGTTTGCTTATTTGATCTGCTTGCACAATTCTCATTTGCCTCAAAAAATTCTCCTCCATTGATTTCTATAACATTATGGTTTCCTAATTTTCTTACAATAACCCTACCCCATCATCTATATCTTTCTCTATAAACTCCAGAACTATATTTTGGTCCTTCATCCAAGGTCCCATTTTTACCTATCTTCACAGTTTTGTTTTGCCAAGTAATTTTACTGTTTCTTACAACCATCAATATTAATTATATTTAATCATTCTTTGCTTTATGAATCCTTTGAAAACAAGATATAAAATATTTATATGCCACAAAAAAGAATCAAGAGAATACGAGAGTAGAAATGGAAAAACTTCAAACTAAAATAGCAAAGAGAACATGGAACAAACAGAACATGCCACAAATAAGAATAAAAAGGATAACAGAGTAGAACTGAGAAAACTTCAAATTGAAATAATAGAATTAAAACACTTGGTAAGTGAAATGAAAACCTTACTGGGAAGCTTCTCCACTAGAGTAACAGTGGCTGATGACAGAATCAGTGAGCTGGAAGATCAGAGGCATAATACTCTGTATAACAGAAGGAATTGGAAAAGATCCCTAAAACCAAATGATCAGGCAATAAGAGAAGTTCTCAAAGAATGTGAAGAGATGAAAATAGAAGTCTTTGGGTGTCAGGCGGTGGCATTGGAGGTAAGGTATATGCCTTGCCAGTGCTAGCCTAGGACGGACCGCAGTTCATCCTGGTTTCCTATATGGTCCCCCAAGCCAGGAGCGACTTCTGAGCACATAGCCAGGAGTAACCCCTGAGAGTCACTGGGTGTGACACAAAAACCAAAAAAAAAAAAAAAAAAAAAAGAAGAAGTCTTTGATAAACTCAATAGAAACAACCTAAGGATCACTTGAGACCCAGGAAGAAAACCCCCACAAACTATAAACAGTAAACAATGTCATTGCAGAGAAAATCCTAGAAATAAAAAATGCATGCAACCAAATTCTGCATGCCCGAAGAGTAACTAGCAAAGGAGATCCACAGAAAAGCACCCAAGACAAATCCTAGTCACAATGACTAACCCCAAAGATAGGGATAAAATATTAGAATTAACAATATCAAAAAGTAAAATTATGGTTTCAGAGTGATAGCACAGTGGTAGGGCCTTTGCCTTGCATGCAGCCAATCCAGGATGGACCTGGTTCGATCCCAGGTCTCATATGGTCCCCATAGCCAGAAGCAATTTCTGAGCACATATGTGGCAAAAAAAAAAAAGTAAAGAAACATCTCTAAGATTTACAGCAGATTTGTGACCAGAAGCCCTCAAGGCCCTAAGGTGGAATATAGTTACAAAATTCAAAGAAGTCAATGCATTGTCAAGAGCACTTCACACAGCCAGACTTACATTCAAGTCTAAGAAAGGATACACACACATACACACACACACACACACACACACACACACACACATGAAGAAAGGATACACAGCTTCATTGATAAACAACAGCTCAGATACATTACAGACTCAAAACAGACCTTAAACAGTGAACTCATAGGTTTACTTTAAAGCAAAATCTATTAATAGACAATCACACTCCTACTAAAAGAGAACACTAAATACCATTACAATTATGTCTCTCAATGCCAATGGACTAAATACATCAGTTAAGAGACACAGAGTGGCAAAATGGATCAAAAAGCTAACATTTTGCTGCCTATAAAAAACAAAACTGGAGTCAGACCTAACAGACTCAAACTTAAAGATTGGAGGAAAATGATTCCAACAAGCAACTCCCTAAAAAGGCTTGAGTGGCCATACTAATATCAGATGACACAGACCTTAGACTTAAAAAGTTGTGATAGACAGAAATGGATATTTATTAACAATTAAAGGATAGATACAACAGGAAGAAATTACATTCCTCAATATAAGCACACAAAATGAGAGACCAGCAAAATATTTACAACTGCTGACAAATTTGAAGAATGGCATCTATAACAGCACAATAATAATAGGAGACTTAAAAACCATTTGTCACCCCTTTATAGGTCAACCAGGATGAAGCCTAACAATAATATATTAGTTCTTAAAGGAAAAATGAAAGAAATTCATTGCATCAATCTTTAAAGTAGACCACATGCTAGCCCATAAAAAACACTTCTATAGGAGTCAGAGAGATAGCATGGAGGTAAGACATTTGCCTTGCATGCAGAAGGATGGTGGTTAGAATCCCGGCATCCCATATGGTCCCCCAAGCCTGCCAGGAGCAATTTCTGAGCATAGAGCCAGGAGTAACCCCTGAGCGCTGCCAGGTGTGACCCAAAAACCATAGCTTCTTATAGCGAAGTGGCAGGCTACAAAATTAACATGCAAAACTCAATGACCTTCTTATACACTAATAATAATAGAGAAGAAATGAATATTAAGAAAACCATTCCATTCACATTAGTGCCTCATAAATTCAACTGTCTTGGGATCAACTTTACTAAAGAGGTGAAGGACCTATACAAAGAAAAATACAAAATCTTACTTCAAGAAATAAGAGAGGACACAAGGAAATGGAGACAGATACCTTGCTCATGGATTGGCAGAATTAATATTATTAAAATGGTAATACTCCCCAAGGCATTGTACAGATTTAATGCAATCCTATAAAGATTCTCATGATATCTTTCAAAGAAGTGGATCAAGCACTCCTGAAATTCAATTGGAACAATAAAAACCAACAAATAGCTAAAGCAATCCTTGAGAAAAGGAATATGGGAGGCATTACTTTACCCAATTTTAAAATGGATTACAAAGCAATAGTTATCAAAACAGTATTGTATTGGAATAAAGACAGATCCTCAAATCAGTGGAATAGACTTGAATACTCAGAGAATATTCCCCAGACATATAATCAACTAATCTTTGATAAAGAGACAAGAAATCCAAATTGGAGCAAGGAAAGCCTCTTCTAAAAGTGGTGTTGGCACAACTGGTTAGTCACCTGCAAAAAGTGAACTAACCCCCATCTAATACCATGCACAAAGATCAAATAAAAATAGATTAAAGATCTTGCTATCAAGTCTGAAACCATAAGGTATAAAGACAACACATATGCAAAACACTATACGACATTGAGATTAAAGGCATCTTGAAGACATAACAGCACTCTCCAAATAAGTGGAAGCAGAGATAAACAGAGGGGACTATATTAAGCTGAGAAGCTTCTGCACCTCAAAGAAAATAGTGCCTAAGTTCAAAAGCCACCTACAGAATGGGAGGAACTATTCACCCAATACCCATGAGACAAGGAGCTAATATCTACGATATACAAGATACTGACAGAACTTAATAAAAAAATATATAACCCATCAAAAAGTGGGAAGAAGAAATGAATAGACACTTCCTCAAAGAAGAAATACAAATGGCCAAAAGACACATGAACAAAATGCTCTATGTCACTAATCATCAGGGAGATGCAAATCAAAACTACAAGGAGGTACCATTTCACACCACAGAGTCTGGTACATATCACAAAGAACAAGAACAATCAGTGCTGGCAGGGATGTGGAGAGAAAGGAACTCTTATTCACTGCTGGTGAGAATGCCATCTAGTCCAGCCTTTATGGAAAACAATTCCTAAAAAAACCTGGAAATTTAACTCCCATATGATCCAGCTACTCCACTCCTAGGGATGTACCTAGGATAAGAACACAGAAATACAGTTCAAAAATTTCTTCCTCACTCCTATATTCATTGCCATGCTATTTACAATAGCCAGCTCTGGAAACAACCAAGATGCCCTTCAACAGATGAATGGCTAAAGAAACTGTGGTACATATACACAATGAAATATTATGCAGCCATCAATAGAGATGAAGACATGAAATTTTCCTATACATGGATATACATGGAATCTATTATGTTAAGTGAAATAAGACAGAGGGAAAGAAATAGACACAGAATAGTCTTGCTCATCTATGGGTTTTAAGAAATGTTAAAGATATTACTGTAATAAGGCCCAGAAACAATTAAGGGCTGGAAGGACTGGCTCACAATTTGAAGCTCACCACAAAGAGTGGTGAACTCTGTTAGGGAAATAACTACACTAACAACTAATATGACAATGTTAAAGAATGAGAGAAGTAGAATGCCTGTCGTGAATACAGGCAGGCGTGAGGGAGGAGGGGGGCATTGGTGGTGGGAATGTTGCACTGGTGATGGGGGGTATTCTGTTTATAACTGAAACACAGCTACAAACTTGCTTGTAATCATGATGCTTAAATATGTATATATAAAAACATATAATCTCTAAATCAGCATTGTAATGTAATAAAGACAGAATCACAGACAAATGAAATAGATTTGAGTATTCTGAAAATGACCCTCAGATATACATTCAATTAAATATTCATCGGGGTAGAAGAAATGCAAAATGAAGAAAGAAAAGCCTCTTCAGCAAGTGTTGTTGCAAGAACTGCTTAGCCACATGCAAAAGAGTAAACTCAGATCCCTATCTAAGAGCATGCACAAAGGTCACATCAAAATAGATTAAAGATTTTGACATTAGACATAAAGCTATCAGGTGTGTCAAAGAATAAATAGACAAAATACTCCATGACATTGAAACTAAAGGCATCTTCCAGGAGGAAACATCACTGTCCAGTATACTAATAAATCAGAACTTCATGTAAAGATATTTAGCAATAAAATCTATTAAAATGTAAATAATTTGGAAAGCATGACATAATCAAGTACAAGATTCTCTCTAAAAGATATGTTTTGGTAAAAATATTAATAATCACAAAATATATTTGTGTTAATATAGCTTGTTTCTATAACAGAGAAAACATATTCTGAAACATTCTACATTTTTTCATTGAGCTCCAACTTTCCCTTTTTGTTTTAATCTCTGTGCAAATGAAATATATGAAGTAATCATTGCTTTCTCTTTCGGATGTTGTTTGCATTTCCACTCATGTCCTCATTTCTGGGGTCTCTGTATTCATGCATATAAAAGAAAAGATAATAGAGCAGCAGGTCTGGTCTGAAATCAGTACTTTGAATATCAGCTACATTGAAACAGATTCTTTGATAAAATTGAATGGAGCTGATATAATAATAAATTGTCCTGATGCATGAACATTATAAGAATCCTGTTAAAGGGACTCATGTAGGTCCTTGGAATAAGCCTAGACTTTACAACAAAAATCTGTTAAAAAAAAAAAAAAAAAGAAAAAGTTAAGTAAGGCACTATAGATAAATTAGCCCAATATGTAAATATGTATGTGTTTTTGGGTGTTAAAGTTAATCATTTGTACATGCAGTGGTTTGATATATCCAGTCTCTGTTACAAGTTCTAGTACTGTCTAGAAGTCATATGGAACTAAATTCCATGTTTCAAAATTTCAACAATTCTGCTGAAATAATAATCTCATGGGGATATAAAGTATGTGTGTGTCATTATAATTAAGCAATTTCATTGTTATGTTATACAAATATATATGTTCAATTATCAAGAGAGAAATACTTTCCTAAACAATATTACACACAATATCTAAAAATATAACAGAATAAAAATGATTGTTTGGAGTTCCCACCTTTTAATCTTCCTTTTGTAATACTTAGCTCATTCTAACATCTAGAGTCCAATCAGTATATTTTCAACTAGAAAATTCCCAGGCCTCTCAGCCTCTTCTTTCAAGTCAAGACATCTTATACCTCTTTTTTGGGGATGGGGGTCACACCTAGGAGCGCTCGGGTTTTACTCCTGCTTCTATGCTCAGAAATCGCTCCTGGCAGGCTCAGGAGACCATATGGGATGCTGGGTTTCAAACAACCCACCTTCTGCATTAAAGACAAACGCCTTACCTCCATGCTATCTCACCGGCCCCCCATCTTAATATCTTTTGACTCTCTCCCTACAATCCTAACAAATGCACAATAAATGTCTCATCTGGATTAAAAAAGTGAAGCTGGTAGAAGAGTTGAAGTGGAGCAGTAAGAGAGGCAGAAATAGTCTTTCTGGCCAGAGTTGTGGATAGGACAGACTCTGCTGGACCCCTTAGCTTGGCAGAAATTTGGGGGGCTTCCCCAGGCTTGCTTAAACCTGGGAACTTTGGTCTTCTCTGGCATTCACACCCTGATGCTTGCCTTGGCTGAGGTGAGTCCTTCCGGGCTGGAGTTGTGGATAAAGTTGACTCTGCTGGGCCCCTTAATCCCACCTATAACGGGTCGAAGCAGTGGAGCACGGCCTCGAAGTGCACCCAGCCAATGAATACCACCACAACACGTAGAAAAACCCACAGTACAAGCGCGACAGTGGGGAAACTATGCAGACCAACATCAGCCATAGAGAATGAAGAGGGTAACTCTGATGACCCAATAATGGCTAACCACCTAAGCAGTCTTTCAGAAATGGAGTTTAGAGAAGAAATAGGGAGGACACTCACAGAACTCAAAGAAAGTATAGACCAGAACACTAATAAAAATCAAGAGATTAAGAAGATAGAAATCAGAAAACTCCAAACTGAAATATCAGATCAAATAACAGGTCTGAAAAACTCAGTAGACGAATTGAAGAGCATAATGAATGAGCTTTCCGACAGGTTAACAGCAGCTGATGATAGAATTGGTGTGCTGGAAGATGTGATGCATAACAACTTTACACAGCAGAAGAGATTGGAAAAAAGCCTTAAATCAAATGATCAGACAATGGAAAAATTACTCAAAGAATATGAGAGGATGAGAATAGAAGTCTTTGATAAGCTCAACAGAAACAACTTTAGAATCATTGGAGTCCCAGAGACCCATGAAGAAGAAAATCTCCAGGAAGAATCAACAGTCAAGAATATCATCACAGAGAAACTACCAGAGCTAAAGAAAACATGTGACCAAATCCTGCATGCCCGTAGAGTACCAGCTAAAAAAGACTCCAGGAGAAATACCCCAAGACACATCATAGTCACAATGTTGAACCCCACAGATAGAGATAGAATTCTGCAAGCAGCAAGATCAAAAAGGGAAATTACATTCCAGGGAGCATCAGTGAAATTTACAGCAGACCTGTCACCAGAAACACTCAAGGCCAGAAGGCAGGGGTGGGATATAGTGGAAAAACTCAATTAAATACATGCTTTGCCAAGAATACTACACCCAGCAAAACTCACTTTCAGGTTTGAAGGAAGTATACATGGCTTCACAGATAACTAACAGCTCAAAAACTTTACAGACTCAATACCATTCTTAAAAGAAAAACTGAAAGATCTATTCTAAAGACAAGACAGAACAAAAAACACACCAAACTTCTACACAAAGATGGCAGTAAATCCCATGACAATTATTTCTCTCAATTTCAATGGACTAAATGCACCCGTTAAGAGGCACAGAGTGGCAAAATGGATCAAAAAACTGAACCCAACATTCTGCTACCTACAAGAAACACCCTGAATAGTCAGAATAAATATAGACTCAAAATAAAAGGCTGGAGGAAAATCATTCAAGCAAATAACACCCTTAAAAAAGCGAGGGTGGCCATACTAATATCAGATGACACAAACTTTATACTCAGAAAAGTTGTAAGGGACAAAGATGGATATTATGTACTAATCAAGGGATATGTACAGCAGGAAGAAATCACTCTCCTAAACATATACACACTCAATGAGGGACCAGCAAAGTACTTAATACAATTGTTGACAAATCTGAAAAATAATATCAATAATAACACAATAATTGTGGGAGACTTCAATACAGGCTTGTCAGCACTTGATAGGTCAACCAAATTGAAGCCCAACAAAAAATACTATACCTGAAAAGAGAAATGGAAGAAAGAGGCCTAGTAGATTTATATAGGACACTCCATTCTAAGGAACCTGGATACACATTCTTTTCCAACGTACATGGGTCATTCTCCAGGACAGACCACATGCTGGCACATAAAACATACCTCCATAAAATCAAGAAGATAGAAATTTTGCAGGCTACCTTTGCTGACCACAAGTCTCTGAAGTTAGATGTGAACTACAAAAGGACACAGAAGAAAAAATTTAGCACCTGGAAATTAAACAGTCTACTACTAAACAACCAGTGTGTCCGAGATGAAATCAAAGAAGAAATAAAAAATTTCCTGAAAACAAACGACAATGAAAACACAAACTATCAGAACCTATGGAATACAGCAAAAGTGGTACTGAGAAGAAAATTTATAGCTTTGCAAGCACACATCAGGAAGGAAAAAGGAGCATACATGAAAAGCTTAATGAAGCATCTTATAGAATTAGAAAATGATCAACAAAAGAAACCAAAAATTGGGAGGCAGAAGGAAATAACAAAGCTAAGAGCAGAAATCAAAGAAATGGAAACCCAAAAAGCAATCCAAAAGATCAACGAAAGCAGTTCTTGGTTCTTTGAAAAAATAAACAAGATTGATAGACCATTGGCAAAACTCACAAAACAAAAGAGAGAGAGAGAAACTTGATTATGCATATTAGAAGTGAAAAGGGGGAGATCACTACAGATACTGCAGAAATTCAAAGGGTATTTAGAGAATACTTTGAGAAACTCTATGCCACTAAATATGAGAACCTGGAACAAATGGATAAATTTCTGAATTCACATAACCTTCCATGGTTGAATAACGAAGATATAGCATATATAAACACCCCCATCACTATTGAGGAAATTAAAACTGTAATCAAAAATTTGCCCAAAAACAAAGCCCAGGCCCTGATAGATTCACGAATGAATTCTTTCAAACCTTTCAAGAGGAACTACTACCAATCCTGACCAGGCTCTTTTATGAAATCGAGAAAACAGGAACATTTCCAAATAGCTTTTATGAAGCCAACATCACCTCAATACCAAAACCAGATAGAGATGCTACCAAAAACGAAAATTACCAACCAATATCCTTGATGAACACAGATGCAAAGATCCTCAACAAAATCCTGGTGAACAGGATCCAGTGCCTCATCAAGAAGATCATTCACTTTGATCAAGTAGGCTTCATCCCAGGAATGCAAGGATGGTTTAACATCTGTAAATCTATCAACATCATACACAATATCAACAACAAGAAAAATAAAAATCACATGGTCATATCAATAGACGCAGAAAAAGCATTTGACAAGGTTCAACATCCATTCTTGATGAAAACTCTCAGCAAGATAGTAATAAAAGGAACCTTTCTCAAAATAGTTAAGGCCATCTACCAAAAGCCAGTGGCTAATATTATCCTCAATGGAGAAAAACTAAAAGCCTTCCCTCTAAATTCTGGTACAAGACAAGGCTGTCCTCTCTCACCACTCCTATTCAACATAGTACTGGATGTATTTGCTATAGCAATTAGGCAAGAAAAAGATATCAAGGGAATCCAGATAGGAAAGGAAGAAGTCAAGCTCTCACTGTTTGCAGATGACATGATACTCTACTTAGAAAACCCTAAAGACTCTACCAAAAAGCTTCTAGAAATAATAGATTCATATAGCAAGGTGACAGGCTACAAAATTAACACACAAAAGTCAATGGCCTTTTTATACACTAATAATGATAGGGAAGAAATAGAAATTAAGAGAACAATCCCATTCACATTAGTGCCACACAAACTAAAATATCTTGGAATCAACTTGACTAAAAATGTGAAGGATCTATACAAAGAAAACTATAAAACACTGCTCCAAGAAATAAGAGAGGACACACGGAAATGGAAACACATACCCTGCTCATGGATTGGCAGGATCAACATCATTAAAATGGCAATACTTCCAAAAGCGTTGTACAGATTTAATGCGATTCCTCTAAAGATACCCATGACATTCTTCAGAGAAGTGGATCAAACACCTCTAAAATTCATTTGGAACAATAAACAACTTCGAATACCTAAAGCACTCCTTGGGAAAAGGAATATGGGAGACATCACTTTCCCCAATTTTAATCTGTATTACAACGCAATAGTGATCAAAACAGCATAGTATTGGAATAAAGACAGACCCTCAGATCAGTGGAATAGGCTTGAGTACTCAGAGAATGTTCCTCATACATATAACCACCTAGATTTTGATAAAGGAGCAAGAAATCCTAAATGGAGCAAGGAAAGCCTCTTCAACAAGTGGTGTTGGCACAACTGGTTAGCCACTTGCAAAAAAAGTGAACTCAGAAACCCAGCTAACACCATAATCCAAATGGATTAAAGACCTTGATATCAGATCTGAAACTATAAGGTATATAGAACAACATGTAGGTGAAACACTCCATGACGTTGAGACTAAAGGCATCTTTAAGGAGGAAACAGCACTCTCCAAACAAGTGGAAGCAGAGATAAACAGATGGGACTATATTAAGCTGAGAAGTTTCTGCATCTCAAAGGAGATAGTGCCCAGAATACAAAGGTCACCCACTGAGTGGGAGAAATTATTCACTCAATACTCATCAGATAAAGGATTAATATCCAAAATCTAAAAGGTACTGACAGAACTATACAAGAGAAAAACAACTAACCCCATCAAAAAAATAGGGAGAAGAAATGGACACTTTATAAAAGAAGAAAGGCAAATGGTCAAAAGACACATGAAAAGATGCTCAACATCACTAATCGTCAGGGATGCAAATCAAAACTACTATGAGGTACCACCTCACGCCACTGAGATTAGCACACATCACAAAAAAGAAAAACACGCAGTGCTGGCGGGGATGTGGAGAGAAAAGAACTCTTTTTCACTGCTGGTGGGAATACCATCTAGTACAACCTTTATGGAAAGCGATATGGAGATTCCTTCACAAACTGGAAATTGAGCTCCCATTCGATCAGCTATACCACTCCTAGGAATATACCTGAGGAACACAAAAATACAATACAAAAATCCCTTCCTTACACCTATATTCATTGCAGCACTATTTACAATAGCCAACCAAGATGCCCTTCAACAGATGAGTGGCTAAAGAAACTGTGGTACATATACACAATGGAATACTATGCAGCCGTCAGAAGAGATGAAGCCAGGAAATTTTCCTATACATGGATGTACATGGAATCTATTATGCTGAGTGAAGTAAGTTAGAGGGAGAGAGAAAGATGCAGAATGGTTTCACTCATCTATGGATTTTGAGAAAAATGAAAGACATTTTTAACAGTATCTCAGAGACAAGAGAGATGAGGGATGATAGGAGCAGCTCATGACATGAAGCTCACCACATAGAGTGATGATTGCAGTGGGAGAGATGACTACACTGAAAACTATCATAATGTGAATGAATTAGGGAAGTGGAAAGCCTATCCCGAGTACAGGTGTGGGGGGGG
>PVKC010009290.1:0-27038 GCA_004027635.1 Crocidura indochinensis
TCCAAAATTTATTAGAGCAATTTTCACTTTTCCCCTTTAACATATGCAGTATCTAAAAATCATGTCAGAACTGAAAGACTAAGTAAATTAAACCAGAACAGAGTAGCTATTCTCAAAGCATAATGAAGGCACTTTCACCGACTCCTGTCTGAGCAAAAATTCACTCCTCATCAACAGCAGTAAGTCACTATCATCACTGAAGCAGACTTAGCTGTTTCATTGGCAAGTATTCATTAACAGTCTGCTTTTTAAAAATCAAATTATGGATTTGTTTTGTGACGACTACAGTCATTTTTATGAAACAAAGAAATTTCTCAGAGGATTCATTGTTCCAGCCACAGGGAGGAGGAAAAGACACCCTTGCTTCCAGATCCCCACCCATTCAGCTTCCACTAGTTTGGAATTGCCAAGGGTCAGGCAGGCAGATGGTTTCCTATGCCTGAAACCACTCCCCAGGAAGGAAGGAGAGCCAGAAGGTCACTCTTTGCTCATCTGCCCAAGTTCTATAAGGAAAGGGTACATTCCTTCTCCAATCTGGGACTAAGCAAAGATTCTTACTGAGTTCTACTACAAATGTCATTATTCCATTTTGTCTAAGTATGACCCAGGTTTCAGATCCATGAAATGATTGGCAAGAAACCAAGCAGCATTTTGGAGGTTCTGGTAGAAGAGTAATAGCCACTGACATTATTCAGTTCTTTCATTTCTTTGTAACAAGTATAATTTTTTTAACCTGTTGCTTGACCCATGAAAGCATCATCTTAAATTAGCCTTCATGCTTTTTGTTAGGCATTTATTTGGCTAGTCCTTGGTCTGACCAATGACTTCTTGGAGGTTCCCAAGTCCCCTTGACTGTGCTGCAACTGTGTCCTCAGCAGGGTTTTCATTCTCTTCCCCCACCTACTCCCAAATGTTTGCTGCAATGAGCCCTTCACAGGAAGTAAGCTTGCCTGGCATGGCCCAGCTGTGCAAGAGGCTTGAGTAAGAGGTATTTATGACCTGACAGGAAGATAAAGATTGAGATAAAGATGAAGCTGACTTGGTGGCTGTTAGCAAGGAGAGAAGGAAATGTTTACGACCCCATCTGCTGGCGTTTCAATAGGATAGAACTGCCTTTATGGCGTCAATCTCCCCTGTGACTTCCTTCCATTTGGGGAGTGATATCTTATTTCAAGATGTTCCCACCAAACACACTGTTGTCCCCTTTGTTTAGGGGCAAGGGAGGAAGGAAGGACTTTGTTACTGGAATGTGGGGATGGGGCAGTATTTATGGTTATGACTCAAGCTGGAGAAAAGGCTTCATTGGTGTTGATTGTATAGCTCCAGAAAACTGCCGTGCAGTCTACTACTTCCCCTAGCATTATCTTCTCTGAAAGCAGAGCCATATAACCACTGGTCATTATCCATGTCCATTAAAACAAGCCATTTCTAACACTTTTATAATGAGAAGATCTTGGTTTCCTTGCCACTATGAGGACCAGGTAGAGGCAGATCGCTTTCATGTTGTTACTTTCTTGTTTCTTATTTTTTATTTAATCTCTCTTATTTTCCTTCTCAATATTTTCTCTTTCTTAGAGGAAACACTTAAAAACCAACAGGTGCAATATCACTTGATTCAAAAACCTGTGTACATCTAATAAAAGCAGTGTGAAATGATGTTCTCTTTGTTAAAACTTGCCCAGGTTACGAGGGCCTGCAGATAAGTTGATATTCTTTTGTGAGGTGATGAATTTTTTAAATGCCAAAAGTATGGGAATAGTCTTATAATGCAATATCTCATGCAGTACTAAAGCCTGTGTTTTTACTTATATTGATGGTACTCATTTTACCACAAAATAAGTATTTCTTGGTTGTATTTGTACTTCCCCCCAGGCCCATTAGTACAGATTAAATTTTATATTAAATTGCTCACATAATCAGCACAATATATGTAAATCAGGAACTTTAACTTCATTGGCACTATTTGTGTAGATATATGTGACTGTATTCAACATGCCCTTATTTTCTTTCTCTGCAAAAAAAACAAGGTGTCTTTCCTTGTTAGTGTTATTTCTAAAAAGTGAGTTGTTTATCAGGTTATACATACAAAAGTACAAAATTATAATGAATGACTTCACGAGTGTCATTGAATTTGAATTTACAAAAGAGAAAAGAGTTTATTTCTAGGGATGAATCAGTAAATAATGGGCTTAAATATCTCCTTAAAGTCCTGTCTTTATTTTCACCAATGGAGAAAAAGAAAATTACTTGTTCTAGCATTCTTTCTTCCAAAATAATTTTTCAGTTAAATTAGAGTTTTATGGTTAGTTGGTAAATTTCATTACAATTAGTTATAAGCTTTATATCTGTCATCGAGAGAATAGAAGTTAAACATATAAAGTATATGACAAGTAGTAGTCATATATTTTACATGACAGTTCAAGTAGCCTACTTAGAAAGTAGAAATATTCTGGTGGAAATGTTTCTTCAAGAGATCCTAAATAAAGATTTTTTTTCATATCTTTAACAATAGCTATCACAATGCCAACATTTTATCTTTGGTTTCTCAAAAAAAATCTTCCCAAAAAAATATTCTACCATTCCTTCTAAAGTTTAGGCCTCAAGCCTTGGCATATTCAGTAGACTAGCAACTTCACCTCCAATAATACTCACTCAGTGTGATTTCTGAGAATAGGAAGCCTATTCCATGTGCAGTCTTCTGAGATCTTCTTTTGAACTCTAGGTTACCCTATTAACAGGTGCATACCATGCCATCTAATGGTTCACACCACCTAACCTCTTGTCTTAGGAGTTAAGCTAGCATCCTAACCCTCTCTTGCAGTGGTTGACTCCACTGAGAAGCTTTCTATCAGCCATAATAGCTTCAAGGTGGGAAATAAAAAATGGAGAGTGCTTAAATTGTTAATGGGTTTCATGTTCTTGTCACTGTTGAAGGTTTGTTCCCTTTTATAAACTCATAGTTTTTGGTTGACATTGCTTTTATGCGAGCCATCAGCCAGTTGGTGATGGTGTTGCAGTGTTAGACCATTACTGCCGGATTGTATTTGCAGTAAAGAAGGAGAATGGAGGCTGTAAATCTGCAACTGGAGATTTAGGGCTCTGTTACTCTGCAGTTTAGGCCCATGTACTGGGGAGTCCATTCTCCTCCGGCAGAATTATACCCTCCGAACATGCCTTCCCAGGCACTGATCGACGACGTTCATTCCCTGGGCTACCAAGGCACTTAATACGGCTAATTCAGTTAAAGAAGCCTGAGGGGTGAGGTAGATGAGCCTCTCTCCCTGCTGGAAGCCAGATGCAAGACAGGTTAGCGATACTGCTTTCTCCCTTCCTCCACGTGAAACTGCTCAGAGAAGCTTTTATTGCAAACACAAGAGAAAAATACGAAGAAAACATTTCTAATGTTGTTGGACTCGGGTCTCCTTCAAGCAAGCAGGAAATGCTGCCTCTCCCAACCTCATTAACCCCTTTCGAACTAACAGGACCATTATCAGGAATAGTCAGGAAACACATTCGTTCAGAATTCAGGATGTGTCAGGGGCCTTGAGATCTTGACATCATTTTGCATAGCCTGCCACCAAAGGAGGCAGAAGAAACAGTACTCTGGGGGCAGGTAACTAAAACGTAAGGAAAAAAAAAATTTCCCACCCAATTGTTTTTGAATAGGAGCAGTTTGGAAAATAATATCTGGTTGACAGATTCAAAAGTACTTTTGGAAAGACGTCACTATGAAATATATTTAGAATGGCTTCATCTTCAATCATGCCTATTACTAGTGTTTTTCAATGAAAGGATTGCTGAGATTATTTTTTTTTGGGGGGGGGGGCTGGAAAAGTGTGTTAAATCTGATTTTAGTTGTGTTTTTTTGTTGCTTTGTTTAGCCTTCCCCAGAGAGGAAGAATGTTAAATATAGACTCATCCACACAAACCCACCCACTAAGGCATGAGGTCTGCTCTCTGTGTCAGCTGTGGCACAAATGTGCATGATTTAAGCGTACAACTATTGAACCAACATGGGCCTATTAAGACTTCAGATGATCTGTTCATGAGCTGTCAGCCCAAATTGAGCTGGAAGGCTGTTGTAAAAGATCTAATTTTCATAATTATCCAGAACCTTCACACACCCTCCTTCCTTTCTGCACCACCCACCTCCACACATGCATGCATGCAGTGCAGTAAACCCATACATATGGACACAGAGGCACAGAGCAGCACTGTCCCTGGAGATTCATCAGGCCCCTTGCCCGAAAATGCACCGAGTTCATCCAGGGGTCAAGCCTGGCGTTGACTTCCTGTTTGAGGAGCCCCATGTGTGGCAGTCCAGCATCGCTAGAGGCTAGTGATGACTAAGTAACCTTTCACACTCTAGCCTCCCCCCACCCCTCCAAGAAACAAGGTCCCTTATGATCCGGGATCTGGAGTGATTAGGACACAACAAATACCTTTTTAATATATAAGGTGGAACTAATGCCTAGAGAAATAGCTCTTCACTGTCTCCGGGCCTTACATTACAGAAAGGAGATAGAGCTGTTGTCTTTGAGAATGAAGGATTCTCAAGGCAACCTGATTTAGTCTCAGGGTACACTGGGGATTTTGATCATTTAGCAGTTGCTTAAGGCTACCTTTGAGCTTTACCTGACCCTAGTCTCTACAGGAAATCATCATACTATGTATGGAGTTCAGCTGGTAATATGGGCTTCAACATGGGGACCAGAGGGACCAAAGCAGCACTTTCAGATTTAACCCTTTCCAACACTGGGGCTCAAGAAACGATGCTGCGGAGATTCAGTCATTGGCATGTCCCTCTAGCAATTACATTGGAACTGCGCCCCACCACACAAAAAACCATTTGATCTCTGGACGTATATTGCCCATGTGGATAGGCAGCACTACGCTAGGTCCTTCTCATACTTCCTCAGGTTTTTGAGGCAACTGAGACTTAAATGCTTTGTCCTAAGATGGGACAACTCTACTTCTACACTCTTGTTCAATTGTCTTTACCTTCGGTGAGCATGTGCGGCTAACTGAGGGTCCGACAGAATAAAGGGACTTATTTCTTGTCTTCACAGCTTTTTCACCATATTTTTTTTTACCATGAGCGTAGACTGAGTACATTACTCAAACCTTGGCTTTTCCCTGAAGTCCGTTGTTTACAGAGAGACATTTGGGTCCCTGGGGCTCACTCCCATAAAACCTTATTATCATATATTTCAAGGCCTGAGCTCCAGTTGTCAGCTGGGAAGCCCAGATTTTTAGAGCCATGGCTGCTCTTGTTTTTCTTCTGCTTCAGTCTGCTTTATTTTCCTTTTAGCTGAGACTTTTTTTTTTTTTTTTGCCTCTTCTTTATCTCAAGCAATGCTCAGTTCCAAACTGGCTCGCTCCTTATTCCACTAATTAGACAAGAAGTCCAGAGAGGCCATTATTAGATTCTGAGAATCTTCATCAGAGCCCATTATGGCCTTAAATACTGCACAAATATTTTACTAACTGAACCCAGGAAAATTTCAGCTGATCCATCCTAGGTCTTTAGCATCTACCTACCTTCTTTAATACCTATAGAATTATGCTACCTGATAATAGAGATTCTTAACAGTTTATTTTTTCTTTGAATTAATTTTCCTAGAGACAGCAACTCAGGTTCATCTCCCCTACTCCCCAGCACCCACCCTCTCTCTCTCTCTCTCTTTCAGTCTCATTCTAATTACTGGTGGTGGGGGTGGAGATGGCCTGAGAAGCCTGTCTTTTCTTGGTGGGATATGTGTGAATGTGTATGTAAATGTCATATGTATTAATGTCATGTCACTGGTGAGTAGGATTCATGGTTGCCTGCTTTTCTTTCATTTTTTTTTTACAGGGCCAGGAATTATTTGTATGGACCGATGGTCTCCCTTTTCTTTCAATGGAAGAATAATCCTGCATTATAATATAGTAACTGCAAAAGAAAGCTCTTTTTCTATTTCATTCTTTTCTTTCTTAATTCACTGTCTAGTGAGTTTCTGATTGACTCACAGACCAATTAAAGTAAAATTTAATGGAAGAATAGATTAACTCCCTGAGGTTTCCCTACCATCCATCACATTTTTATAGCAGGAGCTGTGAGGAAGCTCATAACTTCATGCTGTGAATGTGATAATAAAGAGGGCACGGAGAGGATTCCGATTTACTGCCGGGCTGATGTTCGCCAGGACAGAATTTACTGCCCAATCCCCTTCCCCTTTTTATTCAGGAGGAGGTCACTAGGTCTGCCCTCAGCCTGGGTTTGAGATACTGAAGGGCAGATTGTCAGGTCGAGATCCTTTCCCTTTAATTGGAATGGTGCGGGAGGGAATGTGAATTTCATTGTCCATAGATGGATATTGTATTAAATTCATTTCTGTCTCCAGAAAGCTGCTGACACCCCTTGTGTTTGTATTTTTAACGAGTCCACTTGATTTGTTACTATTTACTCTCATAGAAATCCAGAAATAATCTCAGGTATGCCTGCACATTGAGTCATTGTCTTTTATCTGTGGGTTTTCCTGGATGAGTAAGGACACCACTATATCTTCACCACTATCTCAGCAATGTTTCTGGACATCTTTTATTTGTGAATCTCAAAGCACACGTGACCATTCTCTCCATCTTTCTGATAGGCCCAGGATCCAAAAATAAACCCTAGCCATCCAAACATTTTGCCAGTTTGCCTAACATTTCTCTGATTGATATTAACAGCAAAGAGTGTTAGTTCTCCCAAATAATCTTAGTACTGTGTAGTCCACACTACACAACTCAGATTAATTTTGTACATTTACTAAAGTATTTACTTCATATAGCAGCATTTTTAAATCTGAGTACTCAACTATGATAAATTTTATGGCTATATTAAATATTTTCCCTCAGAAACTTGATAAGAGAGAATCAATATTCTAAAACCATGCTCATCTTATTGCCCTTAAAATCAAAGCTGAATAGAATTATTATTTTTTTTTTTGGTTTTTGGGTCACACCCGGTGACACTCAGGGGATACTCCTGGCTATTCGCTCAGAAGTCGCTCCTGGCAGGCACGGGGGACCATATGGGGAACCGGGGGATTGAACCGCAGTCCGTCCTAGGTTAGCACAGGCAAGGCAAGGCACCTTACCTCCAGCGCCACCGCCTGGCCCTCTGAATAGAATTATTGTGAAGAGAACTGTTCTCTTTCTCTTCCTTTCCAGCCCAATCTTTCTCTATATACAAAACCTTTTTTTAATTACCTTTATTTAAACACCATGATTACAAATATGATTGTAGTTGTATGATTGCAGTCATGTAAAGAACGTCCCCCTTCACCAGTGCAAGATTCCCACCACCAATTTCCCAGATCTCCCTCCTCCTCACCCCATCCATACCTGTACTTGAGACAGGCTTTCTATTTTCCTCATTCATTCACATTGTTATGATAGTTTTCAGTGTAGTCATTTCTCTAACTGCACTCATCACTCTATGTGGTGAGCTTCATGTCATGAGCTGCACCAGGTGTGGATCCTGGAGAGATTATGATCCTTGGTGTCTCTGGGCTGGCTTCGCAGAAAGAAGCACAAAATCTTATACAAGGAGGCCCATCCTCCAAAGTGATTGGAAACTTGGGAATCTTCCTAATATCTGTCTCCTTTGTACACCCCATATTTTTATCAGCTACCAAAATCCACAGAGTCTACCTATCTAATGTTTCTTTTAAATCATCATGTTCTTTCCATTCTCTTGCCTAAGCTAAAGGTTCTCGTTTCTTTGACTATTATGGTCCCTTTGCAACTGAACTTCTTGTCTCATATGCCCCTCCTCAACCTAAAAAAATAATTCTTTTTTTTATTTATTTAAACATCTTGATTACATATATGGTTGTGATTAGGTTTCAGTCATGTAAGGAACACCCCCTTCACCAGTGCAACATTCCCACCACCAATGTCCCAAATCTCCCTCCCTCCCAACCCACCCCCACCTGTACTCCAGACAGGCTTTCCAGTTCTCTCATTCATTCACATGATTAGGGTAGTTGTCTGTGTAGTTATTTCTATAACTGCATCACCACTCTTTGTGGTGAACTTCTTGAAGTGAGCTGGAAGTTCCAGCCCTCCTCCCATTATCTCTGAGGATTGGTGCAAAAATAACTTTTATTTTAAAAAAAATAATTCTTTGCTTTCTTTAACATGCAAATTTTAGGGGCTGGAGATATAGGATAACAGGTAAGGTGCTTGCTTTAGACCACATCAACCTGGGTTTAAATCTTCAGCATCCCATTTGATCCCTTAAACACTTCCAGGAGTAATTTCTGAGTACACAGCCAGGAATACCCACTGAGCATTGCCAGATGTGACTCAAACAAAAAAAATGTTCGAGCTAGAGTGATAGTACAGCTGGTAAGGACTTGCTTTGCATGTGGCCAATCTCTTGCTGGGTTCAATACCCAGCATCCATATGGTTCCCTGAGCACACCAGGAATAATTCCTGAGTTCAGATCCAGGAGTAATCCTAAGCATTGCCAGGTGTGTGGCCCAAAAAAAAAAACAAAAAAGTGCAAGTGTTTTTTTATCATTTTATTGTTAAAAAATACTTTAGTGTTCGTAGCTTACAAGATATATAAGAAAGGCGGTAGTCAGACCTAAATAGTGAAGTTACAAATGAGCATAACTTCACAGCTCTGAGTCCTAGTTTTGAAGATGTGTCGTGGGATTGTCAACTTTTTTTGACAAAAGTACTTTTAAAGCAAGTATTACTTTCAAGCAATGCCATTTCTAAGTGTTTTGTTATCAGAAAAAAAGAAGAATACAGGTATAAGATATAGTCTCATATTAAAGTTAACTTTATTGTGAAGATCACATTATGGTTCTTGTTTTTCTCATTTTACTGTAACCTAGAAAACATTATGATGTTCTTAGATATTATATTTCAACTCTCATGATAAAGTAATAACAAATATCTTTTTAGTACATAAGAAAGAACTTATTCTGATTAAGTAGATTATCTCTGGGTAATTATGAGCAGGATTTGAAACCAGCTTCATGGTTTAATAATTGGTTGAGCATGGTGAATTGCTTTTCCTTATGTTCAAATTCCTTTCTCTATGAAATGGAGACAGTAATAGTACCAAAGTCTTAATGTTATTTTGAGGATTACATGAGATAAGGCACTTAAGTGCTTGGCCCAGTGCCTAGCACATGGTAAGAATCCTGACAATATTAGGTATTTCTATTATAATTACCTGACTTTCTTTATTTCTTAACATTCCCTTCCTTACAAACATCTGAGTCTATAGACACATTTATATATATATATATATATATATATATATATATATATATATATATATAATCTCAAAACATACTCTAGCACATTCCCTTGTGTGTGAATTTTGTTTCTTCCACTGTATGTAATTCCTCTTGTATCCTTGCTTCAAGAGTCAGTCCAAATTTCATTCAAGTTAACATCCTCAATTTGTTCCCTTTCCTTTATTGATCCAAACTATTTCATGGCCCCAAACTATTTCATGGGGCCTCATAGCCCCATGGTTGTTGTTGTTGTTGCTCCTATTTCCTATTGTTATTGTTGTTGCTTTGCTTTTTAGGGCCACATCCGATCATTATCAGGAATTCACTCCTGGTGTTGTGCTCGGGAGTAGAACTTGTTTCAGCCACATGCAAAGCAAGCACCTTATTCCTGCACTTTTTCCCTAGATAGCCTACAGAATTTTGTAGACAGCCAAATTCACCTGAGGTGCTTGAAATTTATTTATTTAATCTCAAGAATTGATTCAATAAAAATAATATAGAAATGCATATGTGGGGTTTATGAATTCTTATTCACTTAACTCAATGAATATTTTGAGAAATTACTATGATACATAAACCTCCACGGAGAGTATATTCTAATAACAGTAATACAACATTCAAAATTGGAGATGTGTTCATAATTTTCCTCTGTGCTCCATGAAATCTAGTGGAAGCATCACCTGTCTTAAAATATAATTTCTTTGCATTTTACTCCCTTCCTGTCTAGTTCCTTGAGGGCAATTATCAGACTCATTTTTTTTTTCTTTCTGTACCTAAGACTTTAAAGGTTCTCCATGTATGTTTAGTGAAGAAACGAAGGACTCTCAGAAAGCATTCTCAGAGTCTCATTGTTATTGTTCTCAGAAAGCATTCTCAGAGTCTTGACTTGTTATTATTGTTGTGGTTGTCATTGTTGTTATTATTGCTGTTTGGTTGGCTTTTGGACCACACCAGCAATGACCAGGGCTTACTCCTAGCTCTATGGATGTCTTCTGGTGATACTCAGGGCACCATATGCAGTGCCAGGGACTGAACCTGGGACAGTCAAATTCAAGCTTGACCTGCTGTCCTTTCTCTTTGACCCTGATTAAATTGTGTTGCTTTTCAGCCTTGGATTGACACCATGATCCTATGCCAGTATAACTGTTTTTTAAAGTTTGGACATCTGTCAGGTTCAACATGGAGGTATTTTCAGGGGAAGGGGAAGGGGATCACATAGGACTGTTCATGGCTTACTCTTGCTCTGTGCTCAGGGATGACTGCTGGTAGTGCTCAAGGAATCATATGTGGTGCCAGGGAACAAACATGGTCAGCAGCATGGAAGGCACACTCTTTATTCATTGTATTATCTCTCCAGCCCAGCTATTTTTGTAAGGAAGTGTGAGGGAGCCAGAGAGGTGGCCCAACAGTGAGTTAATTAGAACTTCAGTACTACATGTGCCACCCCAAATACTGCCAGTTTAAGTATACTCTCATTAAATAGCTTAATCAGATACTGCCAGATTAAGTCCTAAAGATTTCCAAAAACTGCCAGCCTGACTCTGATGGTTCCATGTCCCAGAGTTCCCTGAGTAACTCCACATCCTTGGGCTCTGTGGGACAGCCCAGTAGTTCAAGTATCACCAGGAGTGGCCCACAGCACCCTGAGCTTTGTATGGAGAAGGAAGAATGTGTCACATCCTCTGAAAAGGAAGCTTGGTCCCTTGAGCTCCATGCCAGAATGTTGTAGAAAAGACATCTTCTATTATATTCTGACATATTTCACTGTAGGCGCATCATAAATTAAGCAAGGGCAAGAGCTGTGATTTCTGATATTATAAGTCTTGCCTCTGGGTGATATTTTATCTCGGGAAGCCTCTTACATGTGCAGAGTGTGTCCTCGGTGTCAGGAGTTGGTTTGGGGAGGTAAACACCAACATTCACAATTATCCTTGCTATCGTTACATAACTAAGAGCCGAACTTCATGGGCAATTAAATCTTTCTCAGCCCGCTTGTCCTGATTTAATACATTATGCAGCTGCATCTTGGTATTCTGCCTAAGTAACAGCATAAGGAAAGCCACTGCATTCTGAATTCTAGAGTTTTATTACACTTCATTTTGTTCTGCAGTTTGCTATTAAGTTTTGTTTTGCTTTATTTCTTTGTTTGCTTTTCTGGGCCATATTCAGAGATGCTCAGATTAATCCTGGCTCTACACTCAGGAATCACCCCTGCCAGAGCTAGGAGAAGCATAAGAGTTGCTAGAGATTGAACCTGTGTCAGTCTCCTGCGAGACAAAATACCCTACCCTCTATACTGTTACTCTAGTCTCAAATTTTTGTTTATTTCTCAATGTCTTTTTCTTTAATTTGGGTCACACCCAGCAGTGCTCAGGGGTTACTCCTGGCTCTGCACTCAGAAATCACACCTGGCATGCTCAGGGACTAAATGGAATGCTGGAAATGAAACCAGGGTCCCTCCTGTGTTGACAGCATACAAGGCAAACGCCCTACTGCCGTGCTATAGCTTCAGCCCTATAATATTATTTTTATTCATTATGTCAGTAGCGTTGCACATTTGACTATCTTTCCTGAAAAACATAATAATTTCCTTAAACTTAAATTTATTTTTTTTTACCTTTCTAAGTATCCCCATATAACTCAGAACATTCTATGACACTTAACAGTTGCTGGAGCTATATTGTACAGCAGGTAGAGTGCTTGCCTTGCATGCTGCTGACCTAATTTTGATCCCAATATCCCAAATGGTTCCCTAAGCCCCAACAGTAGTCATCCCTGAGTGCAAAGCCAGAAGTAAGTCTCGAGCATTTCTGAGTGTGACACATACACACAAAAAAAAAATTAAGTTGAACTAAACAGTCTTGAATTGTTCCTTGAATCTGAATTTTTTTGTTTTGTTTTTTTGGGGGCCACATCAAGTGACGCTCAGGGGTTACTCCTGACTATGCATTCAGAAACTGCTCCTGTCTTGGGGGACCATATGGGATGCGATCCTAGGCTAGCACTGGCAATGCAGATGCCTTACCGCTCCACACCACCGCTCCTGGCCCCTTGAATCTGAATTTTTAAATTTTGATCATGTCAAGGGTCCTATCCACTTAGTTGTTTTCAAAACTGTCCGTTTGTAATCCTGTACCAACTTCACCCTGAACAATTGCTTGTCCACCATTGTAACTGAAGAACAGTTATTAGCATATATACGGTCCTAGAGAATTGGCTCCTTCTCGCATACTTACTGTAGTCGGTGGAATGCACTCAGTCTTTTAGGAATAATTAAAATAGTCTGTGACTCTAATTGAAGTAGCCTGGATATTTTAAAGAAACCTATATATAAGAACAAGCTGAGTGCTGACATCAAGTTAATTGTGTTATTTTTAGCGGCACTATCACTGGAGACAGCAGCATGGCACCCAGTGCCTCTTTAATCCTTTATCTGGATAGAGAACGTTAAATAAAGCAGCATCTTGAGCTCTTAAGAGGAAAGGCATTAAAGCATAAATAAATAAAACTACTATGAAAACATAAAATTATTTAAAGGCACTTAGACAGAACATCATGTAATTATTAAATTGCTTGCTATATTGACAAATAACCTTAACACCTTTCACGACCAAAAACAAACAGTCACACAATTTGGAGCACTTATCGGGTTGAGAAAATCAGAGAGAAAAGTTGCTGGATTTAAATTTTATAGCATTTCTCTGTTTAAATCACAATTGCTTTTATTTTTACTAGAAGACAGAATTTTGCCCCTTCTTTCTTGCCCCTTTCTCTAGTGCTTGGAAATAAAGAGTCTACGGTTCTTTTACTTTTCTTTTGATGTGAAGAATTTTATCACTATTTCCTCTAAATATCCATCTTCATCTTAATTCCAATTGAACATTAAACACAACTGCAAAATAACTCTTTTCATTTTTTTTTAATTGTTGAAGTGAAGTTTATTTGAATGGCCTTCCCAGGACTGGTTGTCCCAGATTGTGATATCAACCCATCTGCTGTAATGCTCCTAGTACACTTAAAGCTTTTCTCCCCTAAAATTGACTTAAGAAGTACTCCCCTAACAAAGATTCTCTTTCCTCTGCATTCCATGATCAGGATTGGCTAAAATGCTTCTGTTGGAACTAATCAAGGGCACGATAACAGCTCTCAGTATCCACTAGGAAAGCTGACTAAATCATCTGTGATCCTAAGAAAGGGAAGACGAGGGGATGAATTTATTTGGAGATAATAGAAGCTATTGCTTGGGTTTTTGTAGACTGAAGTTCTGGAGTTAATCATTATTCTGCAGAAACCTGAATGATGTTGCTTGTAGCTTTCCTACGCAGGCAGCTCCCCATGGGAGTCCTACTAACGGTCTTTTGTCAGGCACTATCAGCAGTATTGAGCCAACCTGAGCACCCTATTATTAATCCTTTTCTCCTAGTGACATGACAGCAATCGATGTCTGAACAAGCTATTGAAACTGTAGCAATCAAGTGGACTCCAGTTAATCCAATGGGATACTTACTCAGAGCCTATGGAAACAGCAGGGAATTTTTTTTTTCCGAACTGTACTGTTCCTATATCCACACTCTCTCTGTTACTTTAATTTGGGTAGAGGTTAATATTTACTCAGGCCTGTAAAATACACAAGGAACCTGTACCAATTACTTGAAACCATTCATCTCATCTTTGCAGCCATCTGCCTCTTCTGTAAATACATAAACTTGTGACCATAAAATAAATATTTGTACTCAAGCAAATCATAAAGCAAAGACAATGAGACCAGTCTGTGAAAAAGAGACTCACCTGGTAATGTTTTTTTTAACGCACAGAAATCTATCAACAATTATAAAGAACAGTGTGAACAACATAAGGTCATCAGATTTCCTGTCCTTGAATTCATACAAGAGTAAGTTTAAAATGACAGTGCCCCAGTCTGGATGTGCTTCCAAATTTCAGGTCCCAACCCCTTAGGTTGTGATTTAGTCCCCTGGGAGTGATGCCCAGACATTTTTATTTTAAGTTTCCAGGTAATTAATCTAAAATAGCAGTTTTCAAACCATATGCCAGTGTGCTCTGGGGATTCCTAAAAAGCATATAAGTGGTTAATAGGATGGGGCAAAAAGGGACAAGAGAGTGGACCACTGAGAACAAATCTATTCTCTCTGTTCGCCAGCACATCACCATTGGCAACTCGCCTTATTCTTGATTCCATCTCTCTGACTATAGAAGCTAAGTAATAATGTATGTCTTTATTTACTCTACATGGATATTTTGAGAAGAATGAAAGGAGTAAAGAGAATGAAGAATTATAGGGGAGAAGGGCTAGATAGCACAGCAGGGAGGGTGTTTGCCTTGCAGATTCGATTTCTGGCATCCCATATGGTCCCTTGAGCCTGCCAGGAGTGTAGAACTAGGAGCAACCCCTAAGCACTGCCAGTTGTGGCTCAAACACAGATGGATGGATGGATGGATAGATAGATAGATAGATAGATAGATAGATAGATAGATAGATAGATAGATAGATAGATAGATAGATAGATAGATAGATAGATAGATAGCAACCTCCTAAGTTAAAATAAGAATGTACTAACCTGTAGGCCACATAGTTCCAAATGAGTAAATTCTTTGAACCTGCATTTTGACCTCATGGCCACCATTATTTCCCAGCACTGGGAATTGGAGGAACACTGCAAGTCTTGTAAGATTTTCCTAAATTTGAATTTAACCTTTCCCCATTCATTAGCTTCTGTTCACAAGTCCAAAGATTACTAAGTTCCTGTTTCTTTGAGACAGTCCTGATACTTAGTGTCAACTACCTTATCCAGGCTGAAATTCCTTGCTTTATGAAACAATTTCTTGGCTAAGTCATTTTTGAAGCACCTTTTCCTCTGTAGAGTATTTCATATTCCCTTGTTTACATGATTCCAGTTGTTAAGTTAATTTGATTTTACTTTGTGTACCTGAGTTTTCCCATGATCTCTCAGTTAATCCCTTTTCTTCAATTTGACTTTTTTGCAGGGACTGTTTATACAATAGTTACTGCAGTAGGCCCCATTGCTTTTAGTTGTTTCTGGGGTAAAAAAAAATGATTTAAGAAAATGGACAGTTTACGAAATGCCTCTCAAACTTGGCTATATAATCAAATCACTTAGGGAGTTTGTAACCATATAACTTTCTCTTGAGCTCAACCAGAATTCATTCAGGGATCCAGTGGAACAGGGTAAGACTTTGATGTGTATCTTGTGGAGATATGCTATGGAAAGGCTGATCTGAAACCACAACATACAATAGCTTGAGAACATGAAATGGTTTAAAGGAGCTTGGACAGAAAGAGATATCCCCTTCCTGCATCATCTGTAGCTGCATGAGACCTGCACACCTAACAGAAAAGCTAGTATTGTCTTTCTTTACATCTCCCTACTACATTGTATTATCAGGTTTTTCATAAAGTAAAATAAAGTCTTCTTATGAAATAGCTTTTTTCATGTGTGTATCAGCCCCTTCTGTTCTGTTCCTCATTCCTCTCTCTCTCTCTCTCTCACACGCACACACACACACACACACTCACACATATACACACACACACTTCTGTCCCTTTTCTCTACTGCTGTTGCTTTTCTCTACTGTTGTTGCAATATCTGGGGATCAAACTCTTGGTTATGAGGGCCACACACTTACTGGCAGTGTTCACACATCCTTTGGTTGTGATATGTCAGAGATTGTACACTCATTGCTCTATCAGGGAGTTCCCCAAATATAATGTCACCGATATCATACTTCCTACGTAGAGTAGTACCAGGGATCAAATTCACAATTCCATGCCTGCAAGAATAGGACTGTGCTACTCTACATCCCTAGGTCCTTCTATTCCATTTTTTATGCTTGTTTAATGAAAGTTTAGGGCTGTATTGATCTCTGATTATTTGTCAAATAATAAATTAAATGAATGTTTAGCTTGCTTGTATTTGAGTATAAGCATTTGATTGTTTCAAGTAGTCAATCATCAAATTATTCTCCTGCTGGGCATGAACTTTTCTGCAATAGGATTGTAGTTGTAGAAGAATCTACAAAAAGAACCTTTATCTTTGTTTATTTTTGGTGGGAGCTATACCCGGTGGCACTCAGAAATCAGGGACTGGAGAGATAATGCAGCAGTAGGGTGTTTGCTTTGCACGCGTCTGACCCAGGATGGGCCTGAGTTCAATTCCCAGCATCCCATATGGTTTCCTGAGCCTGCCAGGAGCTATTTCTGAGCACAGAGCCAAGAGTAATGCCTGAGTGCTGCCGGGCATGCCCCCCCCCCCGCCAAAATTAAGAAATCAGTCCTGGCAGGCTCCAGGGACCATATGGGATGCTGATGATCAAATCCAGATTGGCTGCATATAAGACAAACATCCTACCCAACGCTGTGCTATCACTCTGGCCTCTGGGAACCTTTATTTTTAGTACAAGAGAAAACTTCATTGATGCCCTCCCTGGTTTGGCATGGTCATGAGGAGGGAGACATCCTGTAAGGGTCCCATGAAGATAGCTAATTCTAAGAAACAGGTTTTAAGAAAATGACCTAGTTTATTATTTTTAATTTAATGAATCTTGTTCCTGTAAAAATTGCAGGGCAGATATTCCAGGAAATCAGCATCTTTTTTTAGCCCAAGAGCAGACAACCCAATAGTGGTCATGACTGGACAAGTGTACCTGACCTGGTTTCCAACAAAAGAGGCGTTTTGAATAGCGAGATGGGTTTTTCAGTTCAAGGTCTAAGTCTGTATCTTTTGCCCTTCCCACTGAGTCTGTCAGCAAAGAAGCAAATTTTGAAACAAAGTTTTGTGACATGTGCACTTTCCACTAAATTATGGACATAACCCAAGACTCATTTCTCAGGGCTCCCTATCCAAGCACAAGATGAGCAATGATCTTTGGTCATTAGCACTTGGTTTGCAAGAGCCCAAAGGTGAAAGAGTTGCTATTGGCCTTCATCAATCTGAAAAATAATGTTTAGGTTAAAATGTCCTCCTAGTGTAATTGGAGAGGGTGACATTGGTGTTCAGGCATCAGGCGAAATGCATGCTCAAAATTCAGGGTGCAGGGAGATATGGTGATGATTTGAATCTGTGAATAAAAAACCTAAGTGTTTCATGAGCACACATATGTTTATTGTTGTTAACTTCGGTGACCCCTCCAGATAAGTGATATACATCATTCTCTTGCTTCATCCCCAAGTCTCTGAAATAAAAACAAGTAAATTTTACTCTAAAACCTCAGAACTAAACTATAAAGAATATTCAGGGAGCAGTAGGGTGTTTGCCTTGCGTGCAGCTTATCCAGGACTGATGGTGATTTGAATCCCGACATCCCATATGGTCCTCCGTGCCTGCCAGGAGCGATTTCTGAGTGCAGATCCAGGAGTAACCCCTGAGTGATGCTGGGTGTGACCCAAAACCAAAAATACATACATATATATTCATGCAATCCGCAGGCTTTATTCAGATCCTGCAAAATCCAGGCACCTTCCTAAGTGTCAGTTAAATAGAATGCAGTGGAGACTTTGGGAATGAAAGATGAAAGCAATAGCTCCAAGGTCTCTAGACACAGAGGCACTCACTTAGGAAGATTACTTTCTCTTCGAAGTTAAGTCCAATGTTAAGTCCCAGGATTTTGCTTTACCTACCTCAGCCTTTATGACCTACCTATCTAAGTCCTTGTCCAGGAAATCCCAAGAAGAGTACCTACTTCCTTCATTTGGCTCCAGAATTCATTCTCTTCACTGCTATTCTGCTGACTAGTAAATTTGGAAACCCCAATTTCCTAAATGCCTTAAACCTAGTCAGTAAACTAAGAGACATAACTATGAACCCTGAAACTTACTATCTGTGGAATCTGTACACATTACTTCATTTTTCTGTGCTTCGGTATTCTGTCTGAAATGGAAGAGTGCCTACTTCATATGACTGTTACCAAAACTGAAGAAGTTGACCCATATAAAACATTTACAATAGCAGTTAATATGTAGAATCCGATAAATGATAGGTTATTCCCCTTGTTCTAGCACAGTATCTAGTTCAAGGCTTAAATTATGCATACCTTTGTCGAAATGTTAGGTACGATTTACGCTTCTAACATTCTTATAGCAGCATCTGAATGATGCTCCAAAAACAGAAACCAACGTAAATAAGCATCTGTTCCTAGTTCTAGCCAGATGTCAAAAAACATTTAAGGCTATTCAAGTGTCAGTACTCTCAGTAAAAGGTTTATTGACAATGCAAATGTTCTTTATACTGTCCTTGAGCTAGGCATAATATGCCAGAGAAAAAAATTAAAAGATATTTTAGAGAGACTTTTCTTTGATGGGTTGGAAATCTCTCTCACTCTCATTTCCCCTCTCTCACACACACATAAACACATAAATACACAATACTTACATGATGATATTTCAAGCAGTCTTGGCAATATTGAATCTTATAAATTGTCTATGTGCATAAGCATGCAACTTAATTTTAGATATTGAGTATGGATCCTAGTAACTCTGATACTTATTAAAACTCATGATATGCATAAAAACATTCTTTAAAATATTCAGTTGGGAGGCAGAGGAATAGAACAGGGGTTACATAATTTCTCTTGCATGTTGCAATCGTACTTCAATCCCTGGTACTGCATATGGTCCTCTGAGCACTTCCAGGAATTATTCCTGAACTCAGAGCCAAGTACAGCCCACAAGTACCACCATGTGTGACTTAATCACCAAGCCCCACACCCTCAAATACACGATGGAATTTGTAACTCCAATATTTTAACTTACTATGTGTCAGTATCATTCTAGCACTTTTCAAACATTAACTCATTTTATCCTCATATCAACTTTATTTTATTTTGGTTTTGGGGCAAAGCCAGATATTATGCTCAGAGCTTATAGGCTCTGTGCTCAGTAATCATTGCTGGTGGGGTTCTAGGACCATATGGGGTGCCAGGAATCAAACCTGGGTCAACTGCATGCAAGGCAAGCTCCTTACTTACAGTATTATCAGTCCAGCCACTCATATCAGCTTTAAAAGGTAAATATTATCATCACTCCCATTGTTACAAATCATAAATTGAATTGAAAGAACCAAAAATGGTGGCACCTCAATTTGGTCCAGAGCTCATTCTCTCCATCACCACTCTCTGCTGACTAATAAACTTCACTGTTTCTAGTCATCACCAAAAACATGTTTTTAAATATCAATAACTTTGTAAATTCGTGTTCTTTGTTTTTATATAAAATCTTTATTTAAGCACCATGACTACAAGCATTATTGTAACTGGGTTTCAGTCATAAACAGAACAGCCCCCTTCACCAATGCAACATTCCCATCACCAAGGCCACCCCCCTACTTTCCAACCCCTGTCTGTATTCAAGACAGGCATTTGTTGTTCTTTAATCAAATTGCTGTTCATAAGTCAAAAAATTTTTAAATATATATTGGGGTGTGGTTTAGCAGTAGAGTACATTCCTGGAGTCTGGGGGACCCTGGGTTCAATTCTCAGAACAGAGAGAGAGGACAGAAAGAAGGGAGAGAGGAATTTCCAAAATTATACTATTGAATCTACTCTCAATTGATCTGTACTTTCAAAGTGACAATGCCCTCTGTATGCTATAAAATTCTAAGATTCTCTCTCTCCCTCTCTCTCTCTCTTTCTCTCTCTCTCTCTCTCTCTCGTTCATACTGGACTGTGCTCAGGATTTATTCATGGTTCTGTACTTAAGGATCACTCCTGGTGGTCTCAGTGACCATAGAGAGTGAACCTAATTGTGCTACAGGCAAGGCAAGCTCCTCAACCACTATATTTTCCAATCTTCTTTTTTGTTCATTTTGTTTGGAGCCATATCTTGTGGTGCTCAGGATTTACTCCTGGTTCTGTGCTTAAGGTTACTTTTGGTGGGACTCAGAAGACCATATAACTCGCTGGGATCAAATCCAGGTTAGTCACATGCAGGTAAATTCCCTACCCACTGTACTATCTCTCCAGGTCCCAATTCTAATATTCTTAATACCAGGTGTTGATGACCAATTGGCATATATTAATGTTATTGCTGATACACTAAAATCAGATTAGGGGTTGTATATTGTGGTATTGGAGAGTCCAACTCAGAGCCTCATACATTCAAGTTTGTCCTTTATCCCTGAGATACATCCCCAGCTCTTAATTTAGATTTTAAACATTTTTAGGGGCCCAAGTGATAGTACAATCAGAGGGTTGGGCACTTGCCTTACACACAGCTGACCCTGGTTCGATCCCTGGCATCCCAAATGGAATCCCAGAGGTCACCAGAAATAATTACTGAGTGCAGAGCCAGGAGTAATCATTGAGCATTGCCAGGTGTCACCGCCCCCCTCCCCAAAGAAAAAACAAGCAAAATGTTTTTTTTAGTTCCTTTATTAAGCTGAAGCCCAGGTGACAGCAGTACTAAGTTAGGAATAAAGAATGACCTGAAAGTTTTAGCACTGGGAATGACTCATGTACTCATGATATCCTGCCTACTCTGTCTACAGATTAAATAATAGATCAAATGAGATGCCCATCATTACAGCACCACTTAGTAGCTGTGTAAGGACAAAAGCACCAGACAAGAACAAATAGGTGCAGTTGAGGAAACAGTCCTGCTGGGAAGTCTTAATTTCTCCCAAGCCAGAGCCCTTTCAATTACACTTTGTTCCCTCTCCATCTACAGAAACTAGTAAGACTTGAGGAATCACAACAGTCTTGGAAGGAAGAGAAGGAAAATCCAGAATCCACATTGTTAAGTAGAACTTGAAGAACTAGGTGGTGCCAAAATTCAAAGCAAAGTCAATAATCAAAGCAAGCCAAAGTCATGTCAAGAGGAAATTGACTTGAAGAATGAGGCTGGACAGGAAATTCCAGTCCATGAGAAGAGTTAGGGAAAAAAATAACCAGATTGCAATAACCTTATTTCAGAACCCAGATAGATATTTAGAAGGTCTCCATTTTGAGGGAGAATGCTCTTACCCTTTTTAAGTGATAACTATCAGATTGACTGTGCATATTATATAGGGCTTTGCAGTGAGATTAAAATAAACTTTCAACCAGATTTAATGCCCACTTTAAAAAAAAAACTAGATGAAAATGTTGACACCATTGTAAACACATGACCTTAACTTATTGTGTATATTCTTTGGTTGATTGATTGGTTGGTTGGTTGGTTTTTGAGCCACACCTGGTGGCACTCAGGGGTTTCTCCTGGCACTGCACTCAGAAATCGCTCCATTTCTCAGAGGAATGACCAGAGGACCACATAGGATGACTAGGATTGTGCCCAGGTTGTCCACGTGCAAGGCAAATATTCTACCCACTGTGCTATCACTCTAACCCCAACTATTATTTTTTAAATGAGATTATGGGTTACTACAACTCATCTAAGAGATCTGTGCACAGTAAGCTCTTAGTATCTTAATTTATCTGCCAGCAAAGGACTGAGCTGATTCAACTGGGAATTGAACTTGTGGTTCCAGGAAGTCTAGATATCTCAAACCCCATACTTAGTCCATTAAGACATCCCCTGCAAGAACATAATGTAGTTAAAGTAGACTTAGATATCTTTAGTCCAGAGAGTGAATTTTATTTTCACTTTGGGAATTTCTGATCCATAGAAATATAGATGAAACTCACCTGCCATCATGCCTATAGAATAATGCATATATGCCCCCACATACTGTCACTTGTTTTTGATTTACAGTGAAGAAGAGAAAAGCCATCTTGAGGGAATAATAGATTACTAATGCATTTGCTAAATGGGGCTCTCTGCATAGACCCTTTCTCCGATTCTTCCGAAAGACTCGTTCTTGCCTCTATCTATAAAGTTGAGCAAATTATTCTTATCCAGAGAATTTGAAAAGGAACCACCGGTTTCACACATCTGTCAGTCGGGTCTGATTATGTTGGGGGGACAGTCAAGGCACATTCTGTACCATTACAGGCTGTCAGCTACAGAGCATGTTTACTAATAAGCCTCACCATTAAGTTGGGTCGGTGATAGATGGTTCTGTGTTGCTATGCCCTGGCCTGGCATGTGCTGTGATACTCGCTGACCAGCGGCAGCTGCTGTACTAGCTGCCTTGTTAAGGGTCTTACCAAGTGACATCGGCTATACATCACCCTGGCTGATACCTTTGATTATTTGGACAGCTCCTGGCATGATGAATCGTTAGGATTGATCTGCCTTGCCTCGCGTGTCCTCGTCAGTGTTCTATGCCCATCTCTCTTAACTCTTCATTTGAAAGTTGAGGATCCTGATTATAGCTCCCCCGACACATACACATCTTCTGCCATTTCAATTTACAGGACCAGCCCTTTTGAGCATTTCATAATGAAAAATTGGAATGAGACTGAAGAACATAAGCACATCACGGTTAGAATAGGCAGACTCAGGAAAATTCAGTCCTTTCCTGCATCCGAGGAGAAAAGCCATTTTTTTTCCAAAAGCATCCAAAGCTCAGCAGCTTTGGTTTGTGAAGTCAGGAACCTTCATCCTCTTCCATGTGGCACAAATTAAATTTGAATGCTGTGGGCAATCGGAACAATGCCTTCTATTTATAAAATTCCTTGCTTCCAAGGAGTACAAATCATTTCACACAGTATCTCAAGCATCACCATCTTTCTGTAAAAGGAACGTTATCATCTTGACTTCACAGAGGGAAAAAATGAGCACAGAGGAGCGATATAACCCAATCTTATTTGATAAATAAATGAGCGGCAAAGTCAATAGCAGAACTGAAAATATATGATTCCCTGCTGTATTCAATCTTTTAACACATCAAGTTATGCTAAGGACCTACTGTGTGCACCAAGGATTGATTAAGGATGCAGAAAGCTTCTATGGGAAAGCCATTAGCTCACTGAATTTCATGTAATGCTAAGTCAGTAATACTGAAGAGGAAGCACATAAAAATATGCTGTTTTTACCACTGAGAATTTACAAACTTGTCAGAGATATACATATAATTCTACTGAGCCATAGATTAGGCAGAAACTACTATTAATTATAAAAATGTCGTTTGGGGATTTTGGTTGTTATTGTTGTTTTTGCTTCTTTTTTATATAAAATATTTATTTAAGCACTATGATTACAAGCATGATTATAGTTGGATTTCAGTCATACACAAAACACCCCCACTTCACCAGTGCAATATTTTCACCACCAATGTGTTTTGGTTATTTGGACCACAACCTGCTGTATTCAGAGCCTCCTACTTTGTGCTTAGTTCCCAGGGATCACTTTTATCACTTTTTTTTTTTTTTGGTTTTGGGGCCACACCCAGCAGTGCTCAGGGGTTACTCCTGGCTGTCTGCTCAGAAAGCTCCTGGCAGGCACGGGGGACCATAAGGGACACCGGGATTCGAACCAAGCACCTTTGGTCCTGGATCAAGGGATCACTTTTTGCAGGCTCAGGGAACATATGGGCTACCAGAGATTGAACCAGGTGCAAGGGAAGCATTTACCCACAGTGCTATTGCTCTGGCCCCTAAATGATAAGCTCTTGTACAACAAATATTATTATTTCTAAATAATGACTACTGCTGTGTAAACACAGTAGTTCTCAAATATGTTCTAGTAAACTTTAATTCTTTATGTAAACAATTCTACACAAAATAATGGACACTTATTATGAATACTTAGCCAGGAGCAGACCTATCTCTCCTCTCTCCAGAAATTGGACACTGTATTAAGTAAGCACCATTAGTATGGTTGCCAAAACTTCTCACTAATAAATTTATTTACTAGTTCTTGTTTGGCTTATAGAAAAATTGTACTATAAAGGGAGATTTAAGGGAAGTATAGAAGAAAATTAAACTTGGTGGCATTTATGCAATCTTGTTAAGGAAAAACTCTAGGACAAATACTAATTTCAGGTGGAGGGAGCATATCCTGCAGTGTCCAAAGGGAACTAATTCCCAAGCTCAGTCCTCAGAAGCCAATCTTGCAATACTTGGGGAACAAGGCAATGCCAAGGAGCATATCATGAACTCCTGAATACAGAGCATGGACTTAGCCCATTTATCTATCTCTTCCATTGAATAATGGATTTTTATTAATAATTAATATTCTGGGGGCCGGATGGTGGCGCTGGAGGTAAGGTGCCTGCACTAATCTAGGACGGACCTCGGTTCGATCCCCCAGTTCCCCATATGATCCCCCGTGCCTGCCAGGAGCTACTTCTGAGCGAATAGCCAGGAGTAACCCCTGAGTGTCACCGGGTGTGACCCAAAAAACAAAAAACAAAAAACAAAAAACAAAAAAACAAAAAAAAAAGAATTAATATTCTAGGGCCCGGAGAGATGACACAGCGGTGTTTGCCTTGCAAGCAGTCGATCCAGGACCAAAGGTGGTTGGTTCATATCCCGGTGTCCCATATGGTCCCCCGTGCCTGCCAGGAGCTATTTCTGAGCAGACAGCCAGGAGTAACCCCTGAGCACTGCTGGGTGTGACCCAAAAACAAAAAAAAAATTAATATTCTGGGGCTTGAGCAATAGCACAAAGGTAGGGTGTTTGCCTTGCATGCATCCAACTCTGGACAGACCCAGATAGCCTGTATGGTCTCCTGAGCCTACCAGAAGCGTTTTTTGAATGCAAGGCCAAGAAAAAACCCTGAGCACTGACTGGTGCGGCCCCAAAATAAAATTAAAATTATTCTGAAGCTAGGGAAGTAGTTTATGTTTCACATGCAGTTTGACCATAGTTTCTGAGCACTGACAGGTTTGACTCCAATGCTAGAAAATAAATAGGGGCCCGGGCGGTGGCTCTGAAGGTAAGGTGCCTGTCTTGCCTGCGCTTACCTTGGAGGGACCACGGTTCGATCCCCCGGTTCCCCATATGGTCCCCCGTGCCTGCCAGGAGCGACTTCTGAGCGCATAGCCAGGAGTAACCCCTGAGCGTCACTGGGTGTGGTCCAAAAGCCAAAAAAAAAAAAAAAAAAAAGAAAAGAAAAGAAATAAATATTATTC
Source organism: Crocidura indochinensis (assembly GCA_004027635.1). Taxonomy (NCBI): domain Eukaryota; kingdom Metazoa; phylum Chordata; class Mammalia; order Eulipotyphla; family Soricidae; genus Crocidura; species Crocidura indochinensis. The sequence goes on from PVKC010009290.1 coordinate 25,270, forward strand.
TGAGATCTAAAAAGATGGTTCAATTTTATAATGCACTTCCCTGAAGAGTGTAAGGTCATGAATTCAAACCCCACTGCCACCCCCAAAGGATGAGCCAATCTTAATCACGGTCCTTCCGTTAGGAGAAATAACCTGGTAGATGTTCAGTTGTCTTAGGAAGCACCCAAGACAAGTAAGGGATCTGAGCTTAATTCCCAGGACCCCACAGTCACTAATGTGATCCTGACTACCTCACAGTCTGGGGTTCCCAATTAGTGTAGAAATAAGGTGGGAGGGGGGTGTTCTTCTAAGCCTGGAGGATTGCTCAGTGGTGAAAAATGCCTGTGTTGTAAGCACAAAGGCATGGCTGTGCTGCCCACATGTGCCTGAGGTCCCTGCAGTTCTGGTATATGGAACTTCCATACTACAACCTCTGACACCAATGTAAAAGAGTCACAACCAAAAAAGAGCAACCCTGGTCATTACACAGCAACACAGGGTAGTGAGGGAGGAGAGGGAAAGAGACAGGGAATTAGTGTTTTCTGTTCAAAAATGGAATATCTCACTCAGTAGAACAGTTGTAGGATAATTATATTCCCATCAATGGCACTGAGCCTGGAAAAATAGTACAGTGGGTTGGGCACTTGCCTTGCACACAGCCAACCACAAGTCAACCCCTTGTGTCCCATATGGACCCAGAGCACTGCCAGGAATAATTCCTGAGTGTATAGTCAGGAGTAATCTCTGACCATCATTGGGTAAGAACCAAAAACAAACAAATAAGCAAACAAAATCTAAATTCCTAGAAAACCGGTGGCTTTATTTTTTTTTATTTTCTTTTAATTTTTATTGTGGTCAAAGTGAACTACAATTCTTTCACACTAATATTTGAGGCACATAGTGACAATGAATGAGGGGCATTCCCACCACCAGTGTTGTCTTCCCTCCACCCCTGTTCCCAGCATGCACCCCACATCTCCCTCCTTTACCCCCGTAATGCTAGTGCAACCATTCCTCCCTTGTACAGCTTGTTGTAGATTGGGTATCGATTCTGTTGTTGTTGACTTTGGATTTAATAATCATGTATGATTAGTTTTTATTTCCACCAAATGACCATATGACTATCTGGTCTTGGTACTACCCATTTTCCCCCACTCAAATTATGAGGCTGATCAAGGTGATTCCAGTAATGCTGTTCTATTGGAGATAAAAGAAAAGATATGGGAGAAGAAAAAAAAAGGCAAATAAAAAAATAAAAACTAGGTGCTATAAATATCCATTTTGAAGAGGAAAGGGGAAAAAGAAGAAAAAAGTAACAAACAAAACAAGAAAAAATACTAGCAACTTCTTTTTTTTTTCATAATACAGTTTATTTTCCACAAATAAAGTTGTTCATGATTGAATTACAATCATACAATGTATAACAACCTTCACCAGTGCTCATTTCCCACCACCAATGTCAACAGCTTCCCTCCGACCCATCGTCTCCGACCTACCTCTGGGATAGGCTGACAGGCAATTTTACTTCTCTCTCTCTCTCTCTCTCTCTCTCTCTCTCTCTCTCTCTCTCTCTCTCTCTCTCTCTCCCTCCCTCTCCTTCTCTCTCTTTCCTCCCCCACTTTTATTTTGACCACAGTGGATTACAGATCTTTCATAGTAATATCTTAGGTACATAGTGACATTGAATCATGGGCATTCCCACCATCAATGTTGTCCTCCCTCCACCCTGTTCCCAACATACACCCCATATCCCCCTCCTTTGCCCCCCGAGCTGCTAGTATTTTTTTTTT